>JAQQSW010001106.1:0-22307 GCA_028646575.1 Pseudocheirus occidentalis
GCAACAGATGTGCTTTCTGTCTTGTGGAGAGTTTTGGAGCTTGAAAATCTGTTTAGCGTCCCATTTTATGAGTTTTTTAAGTGTGTTTGTGTGGGAGCTGTGGTGCTTTGCTGCTTCTATGCTTCCATCTTGGCTCAGCCCCTCCGTGAATGTATTTTAAAAGAAATATTATTGAAATAACTTCCCCCAAATATATAATTTCCTAAAAGTACTTAAGCTATCTTCTGGGCTGACTGAACTTCTACCAGCATTAATGTGCTCATTAAAGGTGGTTAGTGAAATCTAATTGTTCGTTTTATTACTCTATCATCTACACTCTGATAGAAAATTTGAGTTGCTTTTACTATCCATTATAATAAAAATTGACATTTTAAAAGCACCTCGACATGGACAAAATGCTTTAAAAAACATTTTCTGATTTTATCTTCAAAGTTTATCTTATTTTATTCTATATTTGATATTGTCTTTTGTGATTATCTTATCTGAGACTATTTAATATGATGTTCTAGGGAAAGTATTCCAAAGAGACAGTGCTTGAACACTAAGGACTTTGCCCAAAGCACTCCTGTTGACTAAATGTTTAACTGAGGGAAAATTTATGTGTTAGGTTCTACTTTGCTCCCACAATTCAGTTAACTACAAGGTCTTAAGTGTAAGTTTTGACACATGTGAAGAGATTTTAGATGTTTGAACACGGTGATTTGTGTATGAGCTGGTGAACTGCTCTTTCCTCCTTCTTATAAAATGGGCTTATCAGTATTTGTCCCAGTTACCTCAAAAGGCTATGAGGAAGACCAAATGAGATAATCTTGTAAAATGTTTAAAAAATTTTAAATACTACATAGATGTTAGACAGTATTACAGATTTCCTTCTTTTTGAAGGGATTTTTTTTCCTTTCTCTTACTGTAGTTTGACTCTTGATTCTTGCTCACCATTCCCACCCTTGCCCTTTTTCTTAGTATATTTGGTTGCTTATTTCTTGCCTGTTGTTATGAATAAGGGAAAAATGCAAAGAGAAAAAATGGAAGAAAAGAAAAATAGAAGGTCTTTAGTCCTAGTTTAGTTCCATATGTGATGAGACTGGGGGAATGTCAAATTAAGTTAGGTTATCTTCTTAGGAAGATATGTCTTCTGTAATAGAATAATCGGAGAAAAATATTCCTTAGGGTTTATTATAAGAGAGTTTTGCAGTTAATTTTAAAAATTTGTCTAAAGCAAAAAGACCCAAACTTGCTGCCCTGATTATTGAATGATTCCCTTATGACAGCATGCCAACTCAATTTTGGGATATTAATTTGGACTTAATAAAGGCAAGGTGAACAAGAGAGGCATTGGCTCCAGTGGCAAGTCTTCCTGTGCTCTATTTTTATGAATTTTTATGATAAAGGAAATTTATGAAAGACTCAAGATAAGTTGAGATATATGGTCTGATGATGGGGAAAGGTTCTTTAATACTACAATCAGGTAGACAAAAACTACAGTCTTTCTCTGAGAATTCTATATGATTATACATATAGAAACTCAATGAAATTCAAATGAAATTCATAAACTTTTCCTCTCCTATTTCTGTCAGTCCGATAGTATAGAACTGTGTTCATCCTTTAGGTACTTTTTCTGGGATATTGACATAGTTGTCAGTGTTCTGGGACTGAGTTGGAAATAATTTCAATAGCAATATAATGAAAAACATATTGGGTTGAGAGTCAAATGATTTGAATTTGAAACCTTGCCTTGCCATTTATCAGACATGTGACATCCTCTCTGAACCTGTTTCCCCATTTGTAAAATGGGGATGATCTCTTCACTACCATTTATCACAGGGTAGTTATTATGGGAATCAAATGAGATCATGTATGTAAAGTACTGTGTAAACCTTGAAGTGGGGTGTGTGTGTGTGTGTGTGTGTGTGTGTGTGTGTGTGTGTGTGTGTGTGTGTGTAAAACATCATCAGTAATAGTTTGAATTGCTTTTGTTTTTTAGTGTCAGAAACTCAGAGAAAACTTTTGACTTAATGAGAGAACTGATAGACTGTTATGCTCAGGTTTCAAGGTTCGAATCCTGACCCTTATTGCTGAGTTCCTGGCCCTATGAAGATATGAAACAAACGAGCCCAGCAGGAAATAATGTGTTCTGTAGAAGGAAGTTGAAGTTGGGGAGAGCAGATTAATAGCCAATATACCTATTAAACATTCTTGGATGGAAACTACATGTAGAACAATACTGCTGGACCTCTGTAAGGTGGCCAAAAGCTTAACCTGTTTATATATAATGAGACATTAGCCTATGATTCAGTTATTCAATTTTAAAAGGGGACAAAGGCTTTTAAGTACAAGCAGCAAATACACATTTATCCATAATGGTTGGAGACTGAGGTGTTCTGTTTTATGGAACACTCGTGGGTTGCCATTAAAAAAAAAGATTGATATTGGAATGAAATTAGCATGAAACCTTATTTACTATACTTTTTTCTATTTTGGATTTAGAAGTCACTTCAGGGAATTGTACTATCTCTTGGTTATCATTATGAACATTGTGTTTTATTAGAGAGGACATGTGGTATGTGACTGTCTCTGGAGAGAAAAGACCTAGATTTACTGTACCAGATCAGTTCTGATACAGTTTTTATTGCCTGTGTGACCTTAGGCAAGTCACTTAGCTGTAACATTGAAAATATGAAATTAGTTGACCTCTCAGGACCCTTTTACCTGTAAATCATGATCTCCCTGTATAGTACTTGGAAATAATTTTGGAACTTGAGCTTCCTAATTGGGTTTTATATAAATGATTAGATTTAGTTAATATGAAATATATAAGTAGGTATTCAGATCAAATCTTATGACTATAAGTAACAGTCATAGTATAGTGGAAGAGACATGGGTTTTAGACTCTGTTCTATCATTTAAAAAGTTATTTATTTTTAATTTTTATTTTTTTGGAGAGGGGGAGGCAGGCAGTTGGAATTAAGTGACTTGTCCAAGGTCACTTGGCTAATAAGTGTTAAGTGTCTGGCCGGATTTTGAACTCAGGTCCTCCTGACTCCAGGGCCTATGCTCTATTCACTATGCCATCTAGCCTCCCTCTCTGTTCTATCATTAACTAGTTAGCTGTATGATCAGTGGAAAGACAGTATTTCTTTAGCCTTCATTTTTCTTATTTGTAGACTAAGATTATATCTTTAATGTCCCATTCTGTTCTAAAATCCCATGATATGTGTGTTTGTGTAAATGCAATTAAAATTTGTGAATACATATTATAGCTCATATATATATATATGATTATCATTCATAATTATGGTTCTTTATGTATTGAATACAAAAGAACAGTGTGATTGCTTTTCTAATGCATGTAAATTAATAACTCTTTCTAAGCAGAGCATACTCAAGGAGATAACCAGTCACTAGCCAGTATATGTTTAGTTTCCCCCTCCTTTTAAAAAGTGTTAAAATAGTGAAATCTCTACAGTCAGTTAGATGGAAAATTAAAATATTACATAATCCTTGAAATTTTTGTCAACATCTAGCTGGACATAAATTCAAAAGTTTTTTGAATGTGCATTTTAAAATTCTTTACCATCACATTTCCCTATGATTGAAAATGAAGGCAACTTTAAAGTTTTATATGATTGTATGTTGTTGGTCAACTGCTAATACTATAATTCTATAATTTCTGTGACCTTTGGGGTGCTGGTCACATATCACACACACACACGTACATATACCCCTACAGACATACTCACACCAAGAATGTGTGTGTGTACATTTGGCTTGCCTCACACTTTAAAAAAAAATCATGACAAACCTAACAACAAAGAGAGAAACAAATGATGTGCTTTTCAGTTGTTTTTTAAGGGAGCTTCCCTGGGCTCTAATTGTGGCAGTACAGGCATGGTAGGGGATATAAAAAGCCATGCTTCTCAGTTGCATTTCAGCCAGATAGACTTTGGATTGTTTACCTTATCCTAGTGCACTTTGTTCACCATTCCTGTTGAGTGATATTGTCATGACAACCATATGATGAGTTCTGCAAGTGTTTATGAAATTGTGATCCTACCCAGCCATGAAAGTAGTATTTATTAAGAGTCTACTATGTGATCAGCAGTATTTGGTCCTTTTGGAGATATGAATAGAACAAGTATTCCCTTCTATAACAGGCCTATACTCTCTTGGAGGTATAAATTATGTTGGTAATGGAACAGCTAGGCAGGAACAAAAGACAGTGTAGCTCATCTAGTCCTACATTGTATGTTATAGATCACAGGGCTTTAGTTATGTACAGAAGGGAAGATCCCTTGTAGCATAAGTTTAGGGATGGCTTCGTGGAGTTTTGGCATATATTAAACTTGGTTTTAAAGGAAATGTAAGATTTAAGACCTTAAGGGCGGACAACCAAATGTGGGAAACAGTATGAACAAAGCTAGAGGGTGGAATGAGCATGGGGATGTGTGAGTGAAGCAGCGCAGGTAGGAGATAGGAGGCTAATCTGACATGAACACTGGATCCAAAATTGGGGAGCAATTTTGAAATACAAATTTGAACACATAAAGTAGGACCATTTTGGAGGACTTTGAATAGTAAGCAGAGGAATCTTATCTAATTAACTATAGGAAACCATTGTTGATTCTTAAGCAGTGATATGATGCTTAGGGCCCAGAAGAAATCAAGCTGAACCTAATGAGAGCCAATATTGGACTTAGTGAGATATTTAACATCTATTACTTCTTTTTTTATAATTAACTTTTATTGAATTTTCTGTGTAATATTTGTTGGCTTTTTTTGGTGGGGGAGGAAGGGAGAAAGGACAAGGAGTTGGATTGGAGAGGTATTGGGTTCTATTTTTAGTTCTACTAGTTTGACTTTGGGAAAATCACTTTTTTTGCTGCAATGACTAAAAATATTTTGTGTGTGTGTGTGTGAGCATGTGTTAAGAGAGTTAGGATAGATGATCTTTAGTGTTTGTCCCCAGTATCACATTCTGTAATTTTGTATTGTTATAGTTTAGTGATATGGAGAGCCCTGGAATGAGATGGGGTAAGTATGACACAGGGAAATAAAAGTGGGGCTAATTAAAATGGAATATTGGCAGCCTCATGATATTTGAAAACTCTGGGTAAAATCCCATTGCAAGCATATCATTACAGAGGTTTTATATAACAAAGCCATTTCCATGTCCCAGTAGATAGGCCATAGAAACAATGGGTTATTGATTTGGCTGCAACTAATTGTAGACAACAAATAATCCCATAAAACAAGTGCTTTATCTAGTCCCTTCCTCTCTGAGAATCAGCTCTTTCTTTATAAATGGAAGAACTTGATTATGTACTGAGTGATCCATTTTTCAAAATGCTATGTTGGTGGTTGATATTTGGAATTTTTTCTTTTTTCCTTTTAAGCAGATAAGAATATATTTCTTGATTTTATCTGTTTGTTGGCAGGACCCCGAGGATTCATAGGATTTAGAGATAGAAAGAATTTTAGAAGTGGTATAGTCACCTCTCTTATTTTAAACATGAGAAAACTGGCACTCATAAGGTCAAAGTTAAATGCTCAAGGTCACATAGGGTAGTAAATAACAAAGCTGATATTTTAATCCAAGTTTTCTGTTTCCAAATCCAGTCTGCTTCCCCATGCTGTTGCTTAAAAATTATGACATACTTGTTAGCTCAAGAGGAAAATCTCATATCTTTCATAGCAGAAGATCCCAGAAAGTATTGTGAATTTGTAAACCATCATGTTTTTAGCTTCTCTTAGGCCTATTTCCTCTATACCTCTATATACAAAGCTGCTCACAGCATACTCATTATCTTTAAAATGGGGAGAATGATACCAGCCTGAGTCACCTCAAAAAATTATGAAAATAAAATCAAATGTTCATACCAGAGTATTGTTAGCATTTAAGTACTCTACAAGTATAAAGTATTATTTTCTATTTTTCTATTTAATATTTAGTTAAATCACTTAACAGTTAAATAATTGGATATTTAATATTATATAATTTATTATTAAAATTAATTTATATTTAATATTTAATAGCTAACAATATAGCATTTATATATAGCTAACATATAGCATTTAGGATGTGCCAGATACTATGCTAAATGCTAAACAGTTATCTCATTTGATCCTTACCAATAGTCCTGGGAAGTAGGTGCTATTATTAACCCTATTTTACATATGAAGAAGTTGAGGCAAACAGAGATCTAAGATCCTTGACTAGAGTAACACAGCTAGAGGGTATTAGAGTCTAAGACTGGATTTTAGCTCAGGCTTTCCTGTAACTTCAGTCCCTGTATCTGTTGTACTGCCTGTTCTGAGCAAGAAACTGCTGGTACTGGGAATACAAAGAGTAGGGAGATGTCTCTTTTGTTCCTAGCAAAATAGATGTAGAGCTAGAACATATATATGATAAATATATGTGTGTATGTATATTTATATATATATATATAAATATGCACAATGTGCATCAATCCATCCATCCGTCCATCCATCCATCCATCCGTCCATCCATAGTAATGTAAACCAAAGGCCGAGTAAGTGCTGCAGATAATTAATGCCTGGGTAAGGCAAAGGGACATAGAAACAGAGAGGCAACAAGAAATTATGTAGATGGGGGTACATAAGGGTATGGTATAAAAGGGGATTATGAAGGGAAAGTCAGTGGTCAAAAGCAGGAGGGTGTACATGTGTGCATGTGTGAGGGAGAGGAGAGGAGAGAGAGACAGACAAAGAGAGAGACAGGAAAAAGACAGAGAGAGGTGGGGAGAGGCAGTAATTATCAGTGATCTAATTGACTTTTCTTACTCTTTATCTGCCACTCTTGATACTCTTGATTAGATACTTTTACCGCTCTAGATTTTTATGATACTATGCTCTCCTTACTACTTATTTCTGACTGACTACTTCTTCTCAGTCTCCTTTGCTGGATCTTCATCAAGATTATCCCCAACAAAATGGGGCGGTTTCAAAGGCTCTTTCCTTGATCCTTTTCTTTTTTTTTTCTCTCTATACTTGCTTACTTGATTTTGGGGTTGATTTATATAAGAAAAGCCTTTTGGGGAAATAAGTTCTTGATTGCTTAGAGCCCAATAAAATTTGAGTGGCAAACACAAAGACTGCTTTAAAACAAGCCTATCCCTGTAAAACAGGTATTTGGAATATTTTCTTTCTACTTGAAGATTAAATTACTTAATTGAACAAATGAGAAACTGGTAAAAAATATGATTATCTCTCCAGTATTTTTGTAATTTGGACAATTTATCCTTTTAATTTGTTTCTTATTAAATTTTGATTTGAATTGAATTGTGCTTAATTGAATTTCTGAGCCCTGAATGATGTTTTTGAGGAGAAAAGTAGAGAAGTGATCCCCATTTGAGGAGTTAATCTTCCCTTTTGAACTTCTGTGATCCCCTAAATCACCAGTCAACACTGGAAAGTTTGAGTTCATCTAGACCCAAGGTTTTTTATATTTTTTGATGTCATAGACCTATTTAGCAGGCTGGCAAAGCCTATAGACTCCTCAGAATTACATTTTGAAATGCATACATTAAAATGCACAGGATTGAAAATGAAACCAATTATATTGAAATATAGTTATAAGAATATTAAAACAACAAGGTCAATCATTCTATGACAAGAACTTTTGATCTTGGATTTAGAGTTAGCCTTTAGCTTGGCTACTTTTCATAAGTGTCCAGTCTTAGAGTTGATCAAGTTTCAAGGTCTCAGAGGGAAGGTTAGGGTTATAAGGACATAGATATAGAACTGTAAGGGACCTTACAAGTATTTTAGTTCAACCTCCATGTTTAACAGACAAATAAAGTGAGGTCTAGAAGGAGGAAGTGGCTTCTCCACTTTATTGTAGCAGAGCTAGGAACTGATATGAATCTTGTTCCATTTAAAGTTGTAAAGCCATTATCTTAAGAGTCTGGCCCCCTGAGATCAGGATGTGACTTTTGTTACAGTACTGTGGTATCAGGACAGCTTCCATCTTCAGAGCTTTTAGTTTTGGTCCAGTTTGATGCCTAGGGCTATAACACACCATGCTATAAATAAATCTCATCTTGATTAACATGCACTAGAGGGGAATTTAGTTTCCTAAATCATCTCCATTTTCATTAATGATTTTCAGACCAGTGGTCTGTAGCCAGGGCTGAGATGGCTATACATATTATTATTATTATTATTATTTTTTGCTTTTTGGAGGGCAGTTGGGGGTTAAGTGACTTGCCCAAGGTCATATGGCTAGTTTTTTTTTTTTTTTGCGTTAAGTGTCTGAGGCTGGATTTGAACTCAGGTCCTCCTGACTCCAGGGCCGGTGCTCTATTCACTGTGCCACCTAGCCGCCTCACTGGCTATATATATTAAAAACAACTTTTTAAATAAGCCAATTAGAACATTATATGTTTAACCATGACTAAAGAGTAAGCAAATGGAGAACTCTTGGAGTTGGGCAGAGTAGTTGAAGGTGTTTCGGAAATCGGTATTTCAGGTGGCATTAGTATAAGATGTATGAGCACAAAACAGCTTTTGCTAACAGGTCTGAAAAGTGCAGCAGCTGATTTTGACATGTGATTGAGGGGGAAAATGTGATGTACAAAGAGATGATGAAGCATAGCATTAAAAATTAAAGCTGAAATTGTATGTGTTATCTAAACATGTTTAAAAATCTCACACTTAGTACTTGAGGATCTTGCTTGAAAACAGATTATTATGATGAAAAATAACAGAGAAAGTGGCACTTTGCCTCAGGGAAGTTTGTTATCTCTTAAACATTCCCAGTAGAATGAATGAAGAAGTGTATGATGAGATATGACTTACCTTGGAGGTATATAACAAAGTTATAAATTGTATTAACAAGAAAATAGGTCTTTCTTTAAAGAGAAAGGTATAAACACAGGGTGGTCATTTATAATCCGTTCTGCAGGGCAGAGAAATATTGCAGAGAAATAATACCTTTCATTTGAAACCTTGACAGTATTCTCAGAAAGAAGAATTTTATACTGGAACAATTATCCTGTATGCTGGTGGAACATTGTGAACATTCTAAGACTTGGAATCAGGAGGACTTGAGTTTAAATTTTGCCTCAGACACTTACTGGTCATATGACCCTGGCAAGTCACTCAATCTCTGTCTGCCTCAGTTTCCTCATCCACAAAATGGCCATGATAAGAATACCTACCTCCTAAAGTTGTAGTAAGGATAAAATGAGATATTTGTAAAGTGCTTTGCAAACCTTAAAGTATTATATAAAATGTTTGAAATGGGTAATATCTGTCATCCATATCAAGACATTCATTTGAATGTATAACCTTTAGAGCTTGTCTGTCGGTATATTCTTGTTCATCCTTTGTACCTGAAGAAGACTAATGACATTACGATGCTGGTGTAAGGTACAGTGGATATCAGTATGTAGATCAGGCTCAGACAGTTCAAATGGACAGTGAAGTGGACCCAGAAATGAACAAAAGGAGGTTAGCAGGCTGGATTGTCTTGACAAAATTACAATATTTCTTTACAGACCATAAACACCTCTTAGAAACATAGGTTTATCTTTTTAATACCAGCATTCTATCAGTGTTGCTGTATGGCTGTAAGACATGGAACCCAACAATACCAAAGAAGTGAAAATGAATTAACATAGAAAGAGCCATGGGAGAAATACGTGGTGAATATGAGCAGGCTGCAACATGTAACTAAGAAGGAAGAATAAAAAGAGTTAAAAATGTTATCAAGGAAATAGATAATAAGAAAAATTGAGCTAGTTTAGTGCTAGAAGCAGAGGGTCTCAGTTGTATGACAATAGTACTCTACAGGTATCCTTCATGGCAGGAGAGAGGGAGAAAGACCTCCATTATCTTGAGTGGATTCTCTGTGGTGAACTTATGGTGGCTCGTGGACAAAAGTTGCAAAGGATGGCTTAGAATCCCTGTTGCTGAGGGGTATTCCAGACTGATGATTGAATCCCAAGTCTGCTTTCACATTTGAGTATTTTGTGTCTGGTGTGTGATTCTGATATTTCATTTGTGACTCAGAATTGAGTGCCTCAGACAATAATGCTAATAATAGCATTTATATAGCACCTACAACATTTGAGGTCCTTTACCAGTTGGTAAATTTAACTGGAAGTTGTACTGTTTGTATAGTATATTTGCATTTTACTTTTGCAGTTTTTGTGTCGACAAACTTGCCAGGGCTAAACTTTTTTTTTTAATGTTATTAAATTCCAGGGAAAGGAGTTGTTTTAGAGTAGTTTAATGGAAAATGTTAGAGTTAGAGTTGGAGAACCTGGTTCAAATATTGTCGTTCCTAATTTCTACCCTTTTGACCTGCTTGTTTAAATCCTGGTTTAACTATTTATTGTTTTGCCTTTGACAAATCTGTATCTGAGTTTCTTCATCTGTAAAAGGGGGAGGTTAGATTAGTACAGAGGTTCTCAAGCTTTTTGGTCTTAGGACCCTTTTGCACTCTTAAAAATAAATGAGGATGCCCATTCTGCAAAGAGCTTTTGTTTACTTGGGTTTCATTTATTGATTTACCACATTAGAAATTAAAACATCTTAGTTTTATTATGAAAACAGTTTTGAATTTGTGAACCCCTTGAAAGGGCCTTAGGTACTTCCAGAGGTCTTTATATTACCTTTTGGGAACCACTGGGTTAGATGGTCTCTAAGATTCCCTCTGGCTCCGAATTCATGGTGCTCTGATCCAATTATTTTCCTCGAGCTGATCCGATTCTATAATTACTGCAGGGATTTTCCAGGAATGAGTTAGCCCTTTTAGGAAGAAGACTTAACTCTTTTTTCATCATGACTTTCCAATAGACCAATAATTCTTAAATTATCTCTCCTGGGACTATTCTCTGGGTCAGTTGTTTTTCCAATGAGATATTTTACATTTTCTTCTAATTTTTCCATCTTTGGGTTTTGTTTAACTGATTCTTGATGTCTCATAGAGTCATTAGCTTAGATTTGACTGCTTTTAATTTTTGACAAATTATTTTCCTTGGTTAGTTTTTGAAGCTCCATTTCCATATGTTTAGTTTGAAAGAATTGGTCAGTTTATCTTCTATTTCTCTAAGTTGGCTTTTAAAATTCTTCTTGAGCTCTTCCAAGAATTCTTTCTTGGATTGAGACCAATTCATATTTATTTCTGTGGTCTTAAGTGTGGCTATAGAGTCAATGCTGTCCCCTTCTGAATTTGATTCTTCTTGCTTGCAATAATAGGATTCAGTCATTTTTGATTTTGTTTTTCCAACTTGCTTCTTTTCCATTGTGATTGCCTATTTCCTGGTTTTTAAAATGGATTTCTACTTCTGAAGTACTAAAGGCTCTGACTCAAACTTCTTAAACTGGGAGCTAGGGGCCTATTTGTTGAATTTGTATGTTGTGACTTCTGGGTGTCTAGACTGAGGCCAAGGCCAGGACTTTCTTTGTTTCCCCTGGGTTACCCCGAGGCCCACAAAGTAAGGTGTGGGGGAGGGGTGGTCTGGCCACTTCAGGTTTCTGCCTCTGTGCCTCTGGGCTAGAGCTCAGGCAGGCTTAGCAGCTGGTGATTGGCCCTGTTGGTGTCTGCAGATTCCCCTGACTGTGCTAAGACACACCTGGGCTTCTGGTATTAATGCTTACTGGTTCCAGCTTCCAGGGCTTTGGGATCTCTGACTGTTCTGCTAAGATGGGGCTTGTTGGGATGCCTCCCACTCTTTACTTCAGGCCAGGTGCAGCCTCAGTCATACCCTTCCTCTAGGACTCCCAAGCCTGCTACTGGCTCCACTATTTCAAGATTTTACACGGGGGGCAATAATCTCTGGGTTTTCAGGGTCAGAGTCAGGGATTAGAGTAGCTAGGGTTTATTCCACCATGTTGTCTCCAGGAAGTTCAGGTAAGTGATTTTTAAACATCCAGGTTATGGGTTGATAGCCCCAGGTGGATACTGTGCTTGTCTTTTACCCAGCTTAGACAGATCCTCTGTCCTGCTGTGAGAGGTCTATGAATTGCCCCTGTGTGTGGGGAGGGAGGCGGGAATTTGATTGCTGGGGCTTGCATTGGCCCCTCTGTGGTCTGGTTTCAGGTCTGCACTGGTGAGCCCTGACATGTTCCACTAAGACTTATCTTTTGTAAATCATAACTTCTCCACTATACCAAAAATCACTTTATGCTTAGAGTGTCTGGGTAAATACATGTGTCATGTTTTGTATTGTCAAGATAAACAAAATATTTGTTGTTGCTAGTATTTTTACTACTGGTAGCTGAAATTTATATAGTACTTTAAGGATACATACATTTTCTTAGTTGATCCTCAGTGTACCCTGTGAGTTAGATAGTAAAAGTACTATTATTCTCCCCCTCCCCCATTTTTTAAACAGATAAAAAAATTAAAACTGAGAGGTTAGGCGATGGGCTTCAGGTTTTGAACCTTTAGTAGGTGACAGCCCCTAGGACTTCACCCTAGATATTCTGACTCAGAGTCTTTTGCTCCTCATATCACACTATACTTTAGGATCAGTTTTGAAAAAGTTCTAAGGTGAAGTTTTTTTTTAACGTTAATAATTTTACAGTAATTAAAACTGTAGTAGAGTAAAAAAAAATTTAAGAAAAAACTAAAAATGAATAATTTTGGAACACGTATACATGTTAGAATTCACACATATATGAAGGGATTTTTTTCATTCTAGAAAGTCTATACCATAGAATTCCCTTGTTGTCTGAACAATACTTGAGTGGTTTGTGAATTATTAATAGAAGTAATGTTAGCAAACAACATGTCCTGCCAAATTGCTCTGGCACTAGCATTTGACAGGTAATTCAGTTCACTAATTTTCTGGGTATATCTTAATTACAACCACTTGGTTTTTTTTTAATCACTACTATAATATTTTGTAATCATTGGAGAGTTTTCCAACAGACTTACTTTGTAATCTACTCAGAATAAGTGTGCTGGGTTAAAAAAAAACCTTACAAGAATCTCAGTCCAAGGACTGATGTTTATGAGGCAGAAGAAGAGTGCCTGAATGAATCAGGCGAGGCAAAAGATCACTTATTTAATCTGCATTTTCTGAGGAACAGTATTTTTACCTTTCTTTATATCCCTATCATTTAGCACAGTGCTTGGCACATAGTGATTGTTGACTAGGTGTCAACCCTGTACCAGGGCATTGTACTAATGAGTTGTGGGGAAAATCAAGATGAGTAAAACATAATATTTGCCTCTTAAGATACTGCTAATTTAATGAGTTTTGTTTGTGGTTCTTATGATTTAAATGTTTACATCTGGTAGGTGTCTCAAAGTGGCTGTTATTGTTGTCGCATTGAATATGCCAAACTCTGTAATTATGGCTTTGTAGTATGTTTGAGGAAATAATTGCCATTGACCTTTTATCACTTTTCCATTTTGACCTTTCCATGTCTTTGACAGTAGTGACCAACTCTTTTTTCTGAATACTTTCTGTTCTCATAACTTGTATAGCATTGTTCTTTCTTGTCAAGTTCTTCTACCTGTCTCAGTATTCCTTCTTGGTCTCCATTCCTTGTTCGTAGTCTCCTTATGCCCTAATTATGAGTGTCTATCTACCAAATCTCTGCCCTTTGCTCTTTTTCTCCTTCTTTCCTCTTCTGTGTTTTCATTTATCATCTCTAGACAATTCCCAAATCTGTATATAGAGGCCCCATCTCTCACCCCTGAGTTCTAGTCCCACATCTTCAATTCCTGTTGGACATGTCTTCCCGTGTTTCCACAAGGTGGCACCCAGAACTGAACATGTACCAAACTGTCAGCATCTTCTCCAGTAAGGTAACTCTTCTTTTCAACTTCTCAATCTTTATTGATAATACTCATCATTCTTCCAGGCATCCAGCTAGCATCATAGCCTAGGAATTTTCTTTGATTCTTTATCAATCCCTGCATGCAGCTAATTGCCAGATTTTTATCATCTATGTTAATGTATTCGGCCATCATGGTAGTTTAGGGTCTCATTATTTCTTGCTTGGATTATTGTGACGACCTAGCAGGTGTCTGCCTCCAGTGTTTCCCCTTTCCATTCTGTCTTTCATACAGCTGCCAAAATAATCTTCCTGATGAATAGCCTAACTAGGCCATTTTCCTTTTTAAAAACTTTGAATGCCTCTCTTTCAGCTATGGCATTAAATACAAATGCTATATCTTGGCATTTCTCTTTTCTCCCCAGTGACTCCAGCCTATCCTTTCTAACCTTATTTCTTATTATTTTCCTTCTTCTGTTCTATGTTTTAGTCAAACAGTAGCACTGTCTTTATTCCTTTTCCTAGGTCTACATTTTTAATGAAGACCATTTCCCATGTCTGTCCTACATTACTGACTCATTTCCATATCTTTTAATCCCTCTCTTACTTCAGTTCTTAGCTTAGGTGCCCTCCCCTAAAGCCTTCCCTTGATTACCCTAACTGAAACTGTTGTCTCCCTCTGCTTTGAGGTAGCTCTTTGTCTTGATATTCCTCTACTGCAATCACATTCTATTTTTCTTATATGATATATATTAATTTATGTATATTTGTATTTCTATACTCCCTCTACTCTTTAATAGATTATAAGAACTTGTGAATAGGGATGGTACCATTCCACACACCACCCCCACTTTTGTAACCCTGTTACCTGGTAGATTGTCTCAGAAACAATAGGCTCTGTGTTGGATTGAAATGAATTGTTGATGTGATAACTCTTTTCTGTGCAATAAAAGGTTGTTTTCACTTATAGCATTTTGCAAACTCAGTGCACCTTGAGATTGCTAGTTGCTCTGCATTTTTATAGAATAGTCTTGTCTGCAGAAAGGCTCCTTGGGAATGGGCAGAGAGCTTTCCTTTGAGATGATAGTTTTGGGCAGGCTGAGAATCATTGAAACCCTGCTTGTTGTTGCTGTTGATATATTGTGCCACAGAGGCAGACTATGATTTATAAATATGTAAAGAATAGAGTTTTCAGCCTCAGGTGGAAGATTTAAAGAGTGACTTAGATAAGAATATTGCATAAGCAAAAAAAGGGAACTTTAAAAAAATATAAGGACACAGAAAGGATGGACCTAGAAGGCACAAATGGATAACTTCATTAACATTGTTTCATATTACCTGATAGGACTATGACTTATACATAAGCACATGGTATAAGTTTAAATTTTGGATTCCCAAGCAAACTTTTCTACAAAGATCTTATTTGTTAGTTGCAGGTCACATGGATGGCTAACAAAGAGCTTCTTTCTGTTGAGCTTCTCTAACAGATGCAGCAGCCCAGTATTTCTATATCTGTGGCTTTAGTGTAGATGCATCTCCCAAATAGTTGAAAGTCTTTATCTTTGAAATGACTGCTTTTGAAGCTTTCCTATGGGGATACTTCTCTTTATCCTTCTGTTTTACTTTCATTGTCATAGTAGACTAACGTCCTGGAAGTCAGGAGCTGTGTTTTTTGCACTTTGGAACTTTAGGACTAAGTACAGTGCCTTCTACATAGTAGACCTTCTACATAAATGCTTGTTGTGGTTGTATAGCCTTCTCACTCCAGTCCCTAATTATATTGTAAATCTTTTTGAGGGACCCTTCCTTCTACTCCTTTTGTATCCCACATAACCTAATCCTGTGCTTACTCAGTAAGGACACCATAGATGTTTAATAGAAACTTATTGTTTCATTGATAAATGAGGGATTTGAACATATAGTTATTTTTATTTAAGTTATCATTAAATAATGAGTGAAACTGGAAAGATTATTTTTCACTATACAGAGGAAAGAGTGTTGGATTTGGAATCAAATACTAGCTCTTCAAGTTACTAGCTCAGTAACCTCAATTTCTTTATTTGAAGAATGAAGGGATTAGACCAGATGACCTCTGAAGTTCCTTTCTGGTTCTAGTTTTATGACTTATGATCCTTATTCACTCACATTTAATCTGGAATTATTTTTGAACTAAGTAGTGAAAGTCAATTCAATTTAATTGAACAAATATTTATTAAGAACTTATGCTCTAGGGATTATGCCAGGCACTGGGAATATAAAGATAAAAACTAAACACTTTGTGCCTTAAAGGGCGCAAACTCCTTACATTCTACTGGGGTAGGTAGGTATAGGTGGTGTCACAAAACCACTAGACAAATAAATACAGAGTCACAACTTTGCAACCTGGACAAATACAAAATATTTGAACGCATTGACCATAGCATGACAGACTCTTCTGTTTTCCACTATCTCTCAAAGTTTGTCCAAGTTCATGTTCGTTGTTTCCATGACACTATTCATCTCGTTCTCTGCCATCCCCTTTTCCTTTTGCCTTCAATCTAGTAGGCAACCCTTCATGAGGAAACTACCCCTCAAATCGAGGCAGATCAGAAGTTGTCTTCCATTTTATTGTTTTGACAATTCCCTGGACAATGAGAGCTTAACTGAATTATCCAGTCACCCATATAGTGTGTGTCAGAGGCCAGTAGGTTTTTCTGACTGTGAGGCTGGCTTTCTAAATTTTATGACTCACTGCTTTAGAAGTACAAATGATCTGTAAGATCAATAGAAAGAAATGTAGAGATGTAGAATCCTTAACACCTGGGAATGTCAGGAAAGACCATTTGTGGAAGGTAAGATTTGAGTTGAGCTTGGAAATGGATTAAGGTCCAGAGGGGAATAGGGGAGAAGGGAGAGCATTGCTTTTAGACAACGTACCAGGCAAGCAGTTTATGCTCTATTATCTTCAGGGAGGACTTTGTCAAATAGAGAAAGATTGTGATAAAAGGATAAATTGGACCATCCTCTTTATGGCCTGCTACAGATTTCATCATATTGTAAAATGATCTTAAAAGCAAGTCATTGAATTTGAATAACCAACTTTGAACAATAGATAACAACTTTTTGGGTTTTAGAAACCAGGATAGAAGATATTTTACTTGTAATGGAGCAAATGTGTTGGTTCATACACTGAGATGAAATTTACACCATGCAGAATAGTTTCCTCTTGAAGTCAGGACTACATTAATTAAAATAGTGAATGAATATTTAAAATGATGAAGACAAGCATCAAAAAATTGTGTTCTTCTCTATGTCGAGTAAGAGAACCATTCTTAACCCCTCCTACAAGCTTTCTATAACATAAAAACCTTCTACAAAGGGAATATATGGCGTAGTCTCTCATCATGATTGAGAGGAAATAGCTTAGCACTAATTCTGAACTTTAGAATTAAAATCAGGCCTTGGAACTTCAAAATAAATCTGTATATGGAATTTAGGCGTCTCTCTTCTTGATATGATATATTGAAGATTGGAATGGGGGTGTGGGAGGCAGGGAAATAAATTAAATATGAAGTGAAGTGCTTTGCCTTCTGTCAACATTCATTTTCTTTCATTAGGTTTACATTTATTAAAAAGAGATTTTTGGAAAAAAAAAGCAGTGAGGAAAAACATTTCATTCTTTGTGGCTGTACAGGTGGTCTTGATATAAGGAGACAGGCATGAGTGAACAGGAGATTGTAGGATTGGAAGGAAATTGACCAAATTTTGGCAGAGAGGGTGAGTCAGTGACTCAGTCAGACTGATAACTTGTGGGGTAAGTAATGAAGACCCTGTGAAGAAGAAATGTCTTAGAATAGGACATTTTCCCCAGGATCTCAGATCTAGTTCTTAAAAAAAAAGGCAAAACAGAACAAAGTAAAAACCAAACACAGGGTAGCTATTTGCTCTGTTTTGTCTTTTTTTTTTTAATGAGTGTAGGGTGTCTATGGGGGGGGGGAGAGAGAGAGAGAGAGAGAGAGAGTTTATTTATGTACGTATGTGAAGAAAGTAGGCCAGATTTGCAGACTGAGAGCCATGGAGCTGGCTAAGCTAACCAGTAGTCTTTGGGCTAAATTTCAAACATTCACCCTCTAAAAGTATTTTAGTCAGCTAGGTATATTATAGGTAACTAGGTAGTACATTAGAGAAGTGCTCAACTTGGAGTAAAGAAGATCTGAGTTCAAATTCTAACTGCCTAGTTGTGTGACCTTGGGAAAGTCACATGATACTACTACCACCACCATCATCATCTCCATCTCTCTCATTCAGAGTTCTTTAACTATGTTGACTTATTCATCCTCACAACAACTCTGTGAAGCAGGTACTATTATTATCCTCAAATTGTGGATGAAAAAACTGAGTCAAGAGAGAGGTGAAGTGATTGTTTAGGGTCTGACAGCCAGGCTTGATTCCCTCATCTGTAAAGTAGGGATGATAATCTCACAGGGTTGTTGTGAGGACTGAATGAAATAACATGTAAAGTGCTTTGTGAACCTTAAGGTGCTGTATAAAAGCTAGGTGTTATGATTATATTTGATTTTGCAAAGACAGTGTGACTTATAATAGACCTTTTTTGAGCACAGAGGAAAAATTTCGTAATAATTTGTGAGAGATAACAAGGCCTACTCTGGGGTCTGGGAGTAGAGGGGGTTAGACATTAAGATTTATTACAAAACCAATGTAAGGAAGTGAGATCTCAGCAGGAAATTATATTCCATCAACATTTTTTTTCTTGATGTGTCTTTTTCATGATAGTTTCTCATGGCATGTTTTACATGAAAAGAGTACTACAGTAGTGCCAAAACATGTATTGCTTTACCAGCTTTAAAGACCCTGCCCTGTAAACTCTGACAGTTTAATTTTACGTTATAATATCTCTAAAGTTCTGGACACTCACAAATCAATGCAATTATTTAAAAAATCATCATTAAAATGTCTAAGTTTTGCCTCTAGCTGCCCTGATTTTGATCCTCTCCAATGGATTTTTAAAAAATCAATAGCTGTTAAGAATACTTGCCAAAGTTGTTTGTTTATACTTTGTCTTTTGAAGTCTGACATTGAACATTTCCCTAAATGAAGAATTGAGAGGCCAGTGAAATAGGATTCTGAATGGGTTTGCTTTGGAAAAAAATGCTAAATGCGTTTTGGCGGCTGATCTTTGCAGGTTAATTGTGATCCTGATTGGTAAGGAAAACCTAATTTATATTAATATTACAAACTACATCTAAGTATTACTAAACAAAAAAAAGCTGAAAAATTCAATATTAGGGTTTAGACCTATTCTTCTAACTTGTCTCCTATTGCTTCCAGGGAGTGAAACAGATAAATTAATTAAATATTTGGGAAACACTGTATAATCTCTTCAATAATATTTATTAACATGCTCATTTGATGTGTTAGCAATTTATGAGAATAAAAGAACCTATAAAGAGAAGTGTCTCTTTCTTATTGTGATTTTTAGCAGTGAAGGGGTTATATTTAGATGTATTTTCTTATACATTTCCCCCAGTGTTTATATTTATGCATATGGTAGGAACTCATAGGGGTGATTGAGTGGAATGGGGTTAGAAGTGAATTGAGCAAATCTTTTTATGTGTATGGAATTAAGCATGCTCAGGTTGAAAGATGAAAAGCTAGGAGTTAGACTCATATTGCCCCATGCCTTAGTTTTCTCATTTTAAAATAAGGATAGCATCATGTACCTTACTAGCTTTAAAGGAGGCATTGTGTGGTAAAAATGAGATTGTGGATATGAAAGCACTTTTGAGAACTTGTATACTAATTGATGTCTAATTATCAGCAGTATTAGCAACACCATTTCAAATATTTTTTTTATCCATGCCTGTGATTTAATTGGTGTGATAACAACTAGCATTTATATAGTTCTTAAAAAGGTGACAAAGTACTTTTCGTATGTTACCTCTAGTTAATGAGGAATCTTCTCATCTGATGCACGTTAGACACTGTTTTATATTTTTGAGATTAGAGAGTTATTTGGGGCTCTGTGGTCACACAACCAGTGTATGTTAAAGATGGTAATTGAACCCAGGTCTTTCTGACTCATACTGGCTCTCCATCCATCTAATATGCAATTGCTTTTTCTTATCACTAGGTTCCATTTTCTTAACTGGAATTTTTTTTCAGTCCTTCAAAGAGAAACAATATTGTAGTTTTTAAATGGAGAGAGATGAGTACCAAAGGCAACATTGAATTTTAATATAAACTCATCTATAAAACCTCATGAAGAAGGATGATGGAAAATTATGAACAATATTGATTCATAGAGCAGAGAGGAACAGTGGAGGATAAAAGCTGTTTAGAGAAAGATTGGCAAGATATCCAAGTATGCAAAGTCATCCTAGGGCTATTCAAGGATGCATATGGAACAAGGATTACAAACTGAAGAAAAATGGAAAATATTTGCAGAAATTATTACAACAAATTGTTTTCTCCCTAATGGATAGTATGACTACCACACTTAGATCTTAACTACACTGTTCCTGAGATGCCTACAGAGGAAGTACTTATGACCATCAAGAGAACAAAGATGGGATAAGCAGCTGGTTTGGAGTATCTAGAGGAGATCCATGATGAAGATGATACAATAGTGAAGGTGCTGAGAGACTATTTTACAAGATACCTAAAGCAGGAAAAGATCCAAGGTACAGAAAAGATCTTGGACCTTATTGATTACAAAAAAAGGGTGACTGAGAAAACATCAGTTACTACTGACATAAATACCTGCTTTCTAATCTATGCAAAATCTTTATGGAGCTCATCCGTAAGGAATTTAGGGTAGCCTCAGCAATAATATTAGCAGATATCAAGTAGGTGTCTACAAATGAGATTTAACCATGTGTTACAAAATTTACACCTCACATTTGACTGAGAAGATATAGAAACATTTTGTGTTTATTTGTTGATTATGAACATGTTCTTTAACTTGGAGGTTCAAAACATCACCTTTCAGGCTTTTTTTTTTAAAACAATGTCTCCCATCCAGTTATCAAGATCATTAAAGATTGTTTTGAAGATGTAACAACAGAAACAACTCTATATAGTTACTCTTTGATAATAAACACCAAAGATACCATGCAAATAGGACTATGTATGCTTGCCAAAATATTCTCCACTATGGATGAGTTTATGCAGTGCAGAGTCCAGATCAAAGAGGGGTTCCCTGTGGATCATGAAATCCTCCAGATACTTTTTATGTACAGGTGACATTGTGTTTATTGCATCAAGCTCTATGATATTGTATATGTCATATATAATTGATTTAATCTGTAATTACTTGAAGGAATTTGGCCTATCTATCCACATAGGAAATACCAAATGGATGTAGAATTTCAACATGCATCTGAACAAGACACGTAATAGAAGTGTGTTTATCTGGGACAATCAAAATAGGTGGACAGTGAGCTAAACCAAGAGATGCAAAGGAGAAGAGAGGGCCAGATTGTTTTCAGGAAATTGCAAGGAATTTTTACTGACCATAGAGTGACACTGGCTAGCATGCAAAAAATTTAAAAGTTTTTCATAACAGCAAAAACCTATCTCTTCCATGCAGACATTTTATGAGTGTTGTATGGCAGTGATATCTGGAACACTGTACCTTTAGAGGCAGGTTTATCTAAGGATAAACATCACACAGAAGGCAGCAGAAAGGATATTGTGATTTTGATTGGGAAAACAAACAAGGTGCCCTGAAGAAGAATAGAAGTAAAGGATGTCATCAAATAATTATATGACAGAGAAGATGGAGTGATCACGTGGTCAGAGTGATGACATGTAGATGGCCAGTTTGCTCCAAAAGAACCATTATGATGTTGTAAGTAAGCAAGGCAAGGGCCTGTGGTACATTGACTGGAGCCCCTGTGGCAAACTTTTGGAAGAGCTTGAATGAGAGTCACACAGAAAGGAATGTATGAGATGTGACTTGTGTTTTGGAAGGGATGATGTCACAGACCACAAATCTGCTTGAATATTTGGGAACCAAAAGAACATCAGTATCTTAATTCTTGTGCTAATATCTAACTTTCAGTGACCTTTTTCTGAGTTAATTCAAGGATATTTTTGTAAAAGAAAGAAAGAAACAACCCCAATTATTGCACTATGCTGCATACTGATGTTCAGAAGGCATTTTGTATTGCTACTGTTTCTAGTAATTCAATTATAATATCATACAATCCAATTCAAAGAAAGCATTTCAAGTGCTTATTTTGTGTAAGGCATTATTAGGGGCTGAGGATGCATAGACAAAACAAAATATATTCTGTACCCTGAAGGACCCTTAGGGGAAATATAACATGTAGACAGAAAAATAAATATGCTATAATTTGAAGAGAGATAGAAGAAATACAGAGAGTAAGGCAGAGTCAAGAAAGAAATATATCCTAGGAATAGGAAACTTCTTGTGCAAAAATGAACTGGGATTCTGAGTTTGGGGAACTCCAAGTTTGCCTTTTTTATTAGAATGTGCTATATAAAGGAGAGTAACATGAAATAATCCTGGGAAGCCTCTTGGCAGAGAAGAA
>JAQQSW010001107.1:0-22272 GCA_028646575.1 Pseudocheirus occidentalis
TTTGATTTCTCATAAAGTCATTTGTTTCTATTTGCTCCACTCTAATTCTGAAGAAATTATTCTCTTCAGAATGCTTTTGAGATTCTTTTTCCATCTGACAAATTCGACTTTTTAAGGCATTCTTCTCCTCATTGTCTTTTTGGGCCTCTTTTGCCATTTGAGTTAATCTGATTTTTAAAGTATTATACTCTTCAATCAGGTTGTTGACTCTCTTTTCATGATTTTCTTGCATTATTCTCATTTCTCTTCCCATTTTTTCCTCCACTTCTCTCATTTGGTTTTCAAAGTCCTTTTTAAGATGATCTCTGGCTCATAGACAATCTTCATGTTTCCTGGAAGCATTTGGTATGGGAGTTCTGTCGGTGTTGTCTTCCTCCCATTCCATGCTTTGATCCTTTTTGTCCCCAAAAATGGATTCTAGAGTTCTGTTACTCTTCTCACTTTCCTTCCTTTTCCTACTCGTATTGCCAGTAAATTATTTGTGTTTTCAACTCTGTAGAACTCTGCTTCCAGAGGGGAAAGCTCTCTCCCAAAGCACTGGAGTTTTCACAGCTGCCAGAGCTATTAGGGGGCTGGTGCCACCCCCACCAGCTTTGGATCACTGAAAATGCACCCCAGGACCACCACCAAAGACCACAATCTGGATCTAGGCCACTCAACACAGAAGCACTTGTGTTCTCAGTGATTGCCTGGCCCCCCTGCAGTCTGCAGGCTGGGAGCTCTGAAGCAACCAGGTGGAGGCAGCTGCCACTTCTGCCACTTCTGCATTGCCTTGCCCTGGAGGTAGCTTGGCTGGACCTCTTTTCTCCCTCAAATTTAGCTGAATCCCACTGACATTTCACTTAATCCTTATTTCTTCTGGCTGCATAAATCTGGAAACTGCCACAGCTGCCTCCAATCCACTTTCCTGAAGACTCCAGCTGTGGCTCCTCCTGCCCACACTGAGGCCAGGCCACGGTTTCAGGCTCGGCTGGTTTTGACTCCCAGCCTGCTGTGATGAGCCCCACCTGCCAAGCTGCCTTCAGCAAGAGATGTGTTTTCTATATTTTTGTGAATTTTGGAGCCATAAAATTTGTTTAGAGTAATTTTTTATGGGGATTTGAGGTGGCTATATGGGAGCTGCGAAACTTTGCTATTTCTACACCACCATTTTCCACACATATCTTTGAAGAGAATATTTCTGATGAAATGCAAAAGCAAGAGATAGAAAGAGAAATTCCATTTAAAGTTACTGTAGACATCATAAAATATTTAGCAATCTACCTGCCAAAAGAAACCCAGGAACTACATGAACACAAATACAAAACACTTTTCATACAAATAAAGTCAGATCTAACTAATTGGTAAAGCATCAATTGCTCATGTCTGGGTCAAGCTAATATAATAAAAATGACAATTTTACCAAAATTAAGTTACATGTTTAGTGACATACCAATCAATCTACCAAAAATTTACTTTATAGAGCTAGAAAAATAGTCACAAAATTCATTTAGAAGAATAAAAGGTCCAGAATATCAAGGGAATTAATGAAAAGAAATGCTAGGGAAGGTGGCCTAGCCATACCAGATTTTAATCTATATTATAAAGCACCAGTCATTAAAACTACTTGGTACTGGCTGAGGAATAGAGTAGTGGATCAATTGAGTAGATAGGGTACAAAAGACTCAGCAGTCAATGACTATAGTAATCTACTGTTTGATAAACCCAAAGATCCCAGTTTTGGGGAAAAGAGCTCACTATTTGAAAAAAACTGCTAGGAAAACTGGAATATAGTATGGGAGAAATTAGGCATAGACCATTATCTAAAACTTATACCAAAATCAAGTAAATGGGTGCATGATCTAGGTATAAAGGCTGATACTGTTTGCAATATGAGAAAGCAAGGAATAATTTATCTGTCAGATTTATGGAGAAGGGAAGACTTTATGAACAAACAAGAATTAGAGAGCAGTATTAAATGCAAAATGGATAATTTGATTACATTAAATTGAAAAGTTTTTATACAAACAAAGCCAATGTAACCAAGATTAAGAGGGAAGTGGGAAATTGGGAAAGAACTTTTACAACCAGTGTCTCTATTAAAGGCCTCATTTCTAAAATATACAGAGAATTGAGTCAAATCTATAAGAATACAAGTCATTCCCCAATTGATAAATGGTCAAAGGATATGAACAGGAAGTTTTCAGAGGAAGAAATTGAAGATATCTATAAACATAAGAAAAATGCTCTAAATCAATATTGATTTGAGAAATGCAAATCAAAACAATTCTGAGGCACCACATCTCACCTGTCAGATTAGCTAAGATGACAAAACAGGAAAGTGACAAATGCTGGAGAGGATATGGAAAAATTGCAACATTAATGTATTGTAGTGGGGCGGCTAGGTGGCGCAGTGAATAGAGCACCAGCCCTGGAGTCAGGAGAATCTGAGTTCAAATCCGGCCTCAGACACTTAACACAAAAAATTAGCCGTGTGACCTTGGGCAAGTCATTTAACCTCAACTACCCTCCAAAAAAAATAAATAAAAAAGCAAAAATAATTTTAAAAAAACATTAATGTATTGTTGGTGGAGTTGTGAACTGATTCAGCCATTTTGAAGAGGAATCTGGAACTATGCCCAAAGGGCATAATTTCATTCCCTTCAACCCAGTAATCCCACTTCAAGGGTTATATCCCAAAGAGGTCATAGAAATGGTAGGAAGACCCATATGTACAAAAATATTTATAGCAGTTCTTTTTGTAGTGGCAAAGAATTGAAAATTAAAGGTATACTCACCAATTGGGGAATGGCTAAATAAATTGTGGTATATGAATATAATGGAATACTGTTGTGCTATAAGAAATGAAGAACAGACAGATTTAATACTTACCTGGAGAGACTTATACAAACTGATGTTGAGTGAGAAAAGCAGAACCAGGAGAAATTTGTACACAATTACAGACACAACATGTGTCTAACAACCTACTTTGATAGTTGATCCTTGGTTGCAGTCTTAGCTCTTTTGCCCTATGAAATAACAAATTCCAATCCCTCTGATCTTTTAATGTAGAAGCTTCTAGGTCCTGTGTAATACTGGTTGTAGTTCTATGATATTTGAATTGTTTCTTTTTGACTGCTTGCAGTATTCTCTCCTTGACCTTGTACTTCTTGGAGTTTTCAGTTTGGGATCTCTTTCAGGAAGAGTCCAGCAAATTCTTTCGATAACTATTTTACCCTCTGCTTCTAGGACTTCAGGACAGGTTTGTTTTGGGGTAGGGGCGGGGTTTGGACAATCTCTTGGAGGATGCTGTACAGGCTACTTTTTTCATCATGGCTTTTTAGTAGACCAATAATTCATAGGTTATCTCTCCTGGATCTGTTCTCCAGGTCACTTGTTTTTCCAGTGAGATATTACACACTTTCTTCTAATTTTTCAATCTTTATGCTTTCTTTGACTGACTCTTGATGCATCATAGAGTCCTTAGCTTCAATTTGACTGATCCTAATTTTTAGTGAATTATTTTCCTTTGTTAGTTTTTGAAGCTCCTTTTCTAGGGAGGTATTTTCTCCAGTTAGATTTCTGAACCTCCTGTCCTAGTTCACAAATGGTACTTTTTAAAGATTTGTTTCCTTCAGTGAGATTTTTTTTCCAATTTGGTCACTGTAGATTTAAATTTATCTTCTACCTCTCCAATTTGGCTTTTAAAATGTTTCTTGAGCTCCTCCAAGAATACTTTTGGGGCTTGAGACCAATTCATATTTCCTTCTGTTGTCTCATGTGTGGATACAGAGTCCATGGTGCCCTCTGTATTTGATTGTTCTTGCTCACTATAATAAGATCAGATAGATTTTCTTGCTTTTCCCTTTTCAACTACCTTCTTTCGCATTGTGATTTCCTATTTCCTGATTTCTAAGGTTGGGAGCTAAGAGTCTGGTTATTGATTTTGTGTGTTGTAGCCTCTGGGTGTCTAGACTGAGGCCAAGGCCAACACTCTCAGTGTTTCCCCTGAGTTAGGGAGGGGTGGTCTGGTTGCTTCAGGCAGGCTCAGTAGCTGGCATCCAGCAGAGTTGGCCTACCTGGGACTGTATTGTTAGTGCTTACTGGCTGTACCACCCTGGGCTTTGGGAGCTCCTGCTGGTCAGCTGAGGTGGGGCTTGTTGGGACCCCCTCCTGCCCTTCACTTCAGAATCTTTACTGCCTCAGTTACAGCCTTTCTCAGTGACTCCTAAGATTGATGTTATTTCTACTATTTCAGGATTTTTCTCTGGGTGGGACATTTATCTCTGGGTTTTCTGGGTCAGGGGGGGGAAATTGGAGCAGGTAGGGTTTAGTCTGCCATCTTAGCTTCTGGAAATTCAGGTAGGTGATTTTTAAGCTTCTAGGCTTTGAGCTGATAGCCCCCGGAGAAGCTGCAGTCGCTGCTGCAGGTCCTGTGCTTTCTCTTACCCAAATCCAACTAATCCTCCATCTTGTGGTGAGATGGCTGCGAATTGCCCTTGGGATACGTGAGTCTCCTGGCTGGAGCTCCTTCTCACTCTGCTGTAGTCTGCTTTCTGGTCCATGGTGGTGCAGCCTCCGCAAGCTCTGTGCTCCCCATGCCCAGACCTACATGGCCACTTTCCTGTATATGGAATCTGCCACACTCTGTCCCCAATGGACTCTTTCACTTTCAGATTCACTTTCTAAAGTTTAGTGACAGAATTTATGGAGAAGCTTAGAAATGTTCCTGCTTCCATTCTGCTATCTTGACTCCCTCTCTTCATAACTTTCTTAAGTCTGGACAATCTGAAAAACAAGCCCTGGTTTATGTTATTTCCCAATTTCCAAAGAACAAAATGCTCATATTGAAATTTTAACAATTGACTCATGAACCAGTATGAACTGGGTTCATCACAGTCCTACACAGAAGTGTTGGCCTTGGCAGGAAGGGATACCTCTTCATGTAAGACTAAAATGAAGGCAATAATGAAGAAAGTATCTGAGTGAGGAAGAAGAGGGAGTCTTCATCTAACGGCCTTGATTTGTTTGGAGAAGTATGAGACAAGGTCTTCAGTTGAGAGTGTAGGAGGTAATATTCATAGTAGTCATAGTACTCTTGTACTATGAGGGGCTTGAGGAACAAGAAGGTTTGGAACAGGCTCTGTGAAGAAAGTGGCACAAAATCTATTAAGAAGTAAAACAATTCCTTTATTGCATTAAGGCCTAGTTGAGATTAGAAAGCATAAGTTTGTAGTGACTCCAACCAACACTGTTTCCTGATTTCCTCCTGCTCCATTTCACAGTTCATGAGCAGTAGAAGAGGCAGATGGTAGGAGTAATCAAAAGTTGGGGTTTGGGGAGAGATGATTGGTGATAAGACATGAGAGCAAGGAAATCAAGAATAGAGGATCTTACGGAGATAAATTAGGAAAGAGAAAACAGTATATCTTGGGCAGGAGTAATGGCCTGGGAAAGAACTAAAAGGTGGAAAAAATGTAGTCCTCATGAGGATGAGGAACAGAATTAAGAGTAATAATGCATAGGCAAAGGGCTAATGATAAAAGATTAATATTAGATAAATGAATTCTAGGAATAATAAACGTGGAAGTGGAACACTTCTGAGTTATGGAAAGATCAAGGGCATGACTATCCCTGTGTACAGATGAGTGGAAGTAAACCTTAGAATGAGGGCTAGAATTGGAGTGGAAAGATTGTAAACCAGATACTGAATTCATTGAGAAAGATGATTCTAGGGGTCAGTAGACAACAGCTTCCAGATTGGCTGATAAATTTGAACTGAATGAACCTCAAAGGAGGAGAGATTACAAAGTGATAAAAGTAGAGGAAGATTTTAGATGTGGTGTGGGAAGCAGGGAGCGTTCCAATTCCCCAACTCTAATCAATAAGTCAGGCACATGAGAGAAATTGTAGCCACTCATCAAAAGTGTAATCAAGGATGCAGTGTCATCAGGAGGAAGACAGGTCTCAGGTAATGCTAGAATATTAAAGCAGTAAGAAAGAAAGGCATTTAAGATGAAATCTAGTTCAGTGGGAATATATACAGTATGAAGCAAAATAATATAAACTTGGGGAAAGTATGTTGAAACCACATTGTGAAGGATGATGTAAGCTAAACTGAGTAGGTTGTATTTTATCCTAGAAGCAAGAAGAACCCCTGGAATGATGTGATCAGAGGGGTGATATGACTAGACTTGTGCTTTAGGGATATTTATTTAGTAACTCTGTGAAAGAGGTCTCATTTAAGAGACCTGAGTTAGAACTCTGCTGTGCTGTATGAACTTTGAGCAGTCCTTTAATCTTTTCCAACTCAATTTACAGCTTTGATGGTATTGGATAACTTTTCTTGTGGCTCACCCCAAGTTTATAGAAAACTGCCCTTGTTGAAAACAACACTGGAAAATATGGAAGCCACGTGATCTGGGTTTTTTTTTCATTTGTCCTTTTTTAAAAATTAGACTTTTAAAAGAATTGCTTTGTGGAATCTTCCCTGTAGAGGACTTTCTTCCCACTTCCTGCTCAGATCTTAGATGTAATTCGTTCAAAGACTTGGATAATGTCAGGAGTTTATATCATTCAGATGCTTTTATTTAAAATTTTAAGATATCATATAGATGATGAATGGTTCCAAATAAGAACAAACAGAACCATTGTAGTAGCTCCCCCCACATTCCTTGGGTCTGAACTTATTATCTTTATCAATAAATTTTAACCTGAAACTCCAAGAGTGCCTATGAGCTATTATCATAGGTAGGAAAATCGCCAACTTTCCCAGGAAGACAGAGAGAAAAGCACGGGTATCAGCAAAAAAAGAAATCAGGTGCCACATTTTGGCAATATCTCCTATAATCTTGCCTTTCTGACTTGGAGAAACTTCTTTCCTGCCACTCTCCTGAATGGTGAGTGCCTCTCACCAACCACAATTGGAAAAAGCATTAGCCATCACTCCATCCCCACATCTCCTCAATAACCTTGGTCCCAGCAGACAGGCACCTCTTCATCAGCACCTACCTACTCCAGGTTTGGAATCATGAACCATAATCAAATCAACTCTATTATTGTGGATAGAATGTGTCAATCTACTTCCCTATGGCCTCACAAACTATACCCAGCACCTACCTCTGGCCACTACTCTCCTTTATACATTGTCGCCTCCATTGAACTGCAAGTTTTTCAAGGCAATGGTTGTCTTTGTTTTTCACATCTTTATTCACAGAATCTAACGTGGTCCTTGTCACATTATAAATGCTTAATAAGTCTATTTATATGCATCCATCCATCCATTCAAATTCTGCTTTTCCATTTAAGAACATGCATGACCTTGGAGCATTCAGTTCTTCATTATTGGATACAGCTTCCTCCCATGCAAATTTAGGCTTGGGGTAGACTACATAGTCCCTACAATCTCTACAAGCTCCCGATTCTGTGATATATCTGTATGAAGTTAGGCATGATCTTTATCCCAATCCCAGCTAGCACTGGCAAAGCAGACCCCCACAGGATAGTACCATCTCTTCCTCAGGTCTCCAGGGATAATGCAAAGAGTCGAAGTACACATCTTTCTAATGCTATTGATATGATCTTACATTCTGGTATATTCACCCAAATATCAATCATCAATTAATATTTCCTTAATATCATCAATTGCCACTCTATTGTCAAATTAACCATGTGATTTTTTCCTCACCATTGATTATCCAGTTAACATCAATTCACTTTTACAAAGAAATATTTGCTGAAAATATGTATTATATGCAACAAGATACAAAGTAAAAAAGCACCTTCTTGCTCAGTGAGCTGGGAACATACTATCTCCTCTACCACCTCAGTCCGTGGGAAGAATTTAAATTTAGTCCATGGGACTAAAATTTAAAGTGGTTGCCACAATGTATTTTTACCACCAAATTCACTTTCAAATGTGACTTAGCCAGTCAGGCAATTTGTGTTCTTACTACAGGAGACTTACTTAGCAGTTTGATCTACCACTTAGCTGGATTAAGTAGATAGCTCCTTGGGTCTATGCTAGAACCCTGGGCTCAGCTAACTGGAAAATGGAATAGACTCACAACTCCTCCATTCCATTTTACCATCAACTTCCAGAAGGAGATTCGGTAAATATCCACTTGTATTCCTGCATTCCTGGGTCAGTTCCTCCATTACATATGTCCACTATAATGGTACACATCTCCTTAATCATAATATTAGAAAGAAATTTTTTTTAAAAATCAGAATATGAACTCATATAGCACAAGCATCTCCTCCCAGCCTATTCAAACTTCCTTGGATTTAGATCCAATCTCTTGTTTGGAAAGCAAGTAAAAATCCCAGGACTGAAGTTCATCTCCTTGATGAGCTCATGGAGTACACATCCTGCAATTTTCATCCTTAACAGCAAAATCTGTAAAGTAAAAGTAAATTTTTACTTTTAAAAATTTAAAAAGACCTGGGTAAAAGTAAAAGACATAGGACTTTCAGTCCTGTCCAAGAATCTTGCAGAAAATAATGTACTTCTCCTTTACCCCAGTACCATTATCACCCAAGGAGGCAGTCTACAGTGGAAAAGAGCAGATCTTTCTGTAATCTAAGGATCTGGGTTTAAATCCCACCTTTGATCCTTCCTCTTTTTATGATCTTAGACCATTCAACTTTCATTCTCATCTGTAAAATGAGGAGATAGATGAGATGGCTTCTGGAGTATCTTCCAGCTCTAGATCTATGATTAGCACCTTCTTTAAAATGAATCTTCAGCCTTTTTTAGTATTGCCTCAGCATCAAAGACCCAAAGGTACCTGCTGTATAGGTAACTATATAGGTGACCACATATTTCTATGTAACCTCCTCTATGCACACTATGCACTTTAGCACAGTGCCTTGCACAAAGTGCTAAATTTTAGGAAGTGATTTCTCTCTTACTCAGATAATTTCAGCATTCTAATATAAGTAAATTATTTTAATAAGTTGATTTTGAAATTCCAACTAATGTCATACCTAATCTACTTTTAATATTTGAAGCTCCAGCATTTTTTAATGCTTTCAAGAATCATTATCAGGGTCATGAATATTTTGAAGTCAGTACTCCATGCTCTGAGTCAATGATGATCCCCTTCCCCCACCAATTTATGATATATAAAATAAAATTTCTTCTAAAAAATGGTGTTTGGAGGTTGTATTTTTCCAGAAAGTTAATTATGCTAAAAATGAAGGTTAAATGTGTCATGACCTGAAAAGAGCATTGCTGCTGTTGCCCTAATTGAGGATAAAAATATCTCTTATCATGGTCTAATGCCTAATATTTTAGCCAATTCTAAATTGGCTTAAATTCTTTGTTCCAGGGTACACCTGCAATTCTGAGCAAATTCAGAAGATGTACTTCATTAATGATCTGAATTAATATTCAGTCTAAAATATCAAAAAGAACACTCTTTCTTTATATGTGTACAGGTATAAATACATTTTTTTGTAAAAAAAACACATGTATACACATATATATGTATGTATGCATATATATACATATATAGTCATTTAATCATTTGTCATTTAAGATAATAATAATAATAAACTAATCATTAATAGTATTTAAGATTCTTTGAACTTTAATCATTAACCTGTTATCTGTTTTCTGGTTATCAGAAAATTATTATCTGGTTATGTGTTTCTTGAGTAGACTATAGTCAATGTTTATATAATTGAGTAGTTGAAGAATCTCTGCACTTACTGAGCACGGCACTTCCTCCATCAGTACAGAGTGCAATCTATGTGTGCTTTTACCTTTTTAAAAAATAAATTTCAAAAGAAAGAAAACCAAATTATCAGTATCAAAAATGAAAAGGGCAAGTTCACCATTGATAAAGAGGAAATTAAACCAAACTATTTTACCATTTAAATGTTAACAAACCTAACAATCTAAGTGAAAGGGATAAATATTTACAAAAATATAAATTAAAAAGATTAACAGAAGAGAGAGTATGATACTTAAATACTATCCTAAAAAAGAAATTGAACAAGGCATCAAAGAGATCTCTAAGGAAAAAAAATCCAGGAGCAGATGAATTCATAAGTGAATTACAAGAAACATTTAAACAACAGTTAATTTCAGTATTATAGAAACTGTTTGAGGGAAAAAATAGGAAAAGGAGTCCTACCAAATTCCTTTCATAACATAAGTATGACACTGATATCTAAATCAAGAAGAGCAAAAACAAAGAAAGAAAGCTATAGACCAATTTCTCTAGTGAATATTGATGCAAAAAATTTAAAACAAAATACCAGCAAGTAGATTGCAGCATATATTGCAAAGATAATTGTCACTATGACAAGGTAGGATTTATACCAGGAATGCAGGGCTGATCCAATATTAGGAAAACTATCAGCATAATTGACCATATTTATAACAAAAAACACAAAGATCATGGTTTTTATCTCAATAGATGCAGAAAAAGCTCTTGACAAAATACAACACTTATTGCTATTAAAATACTAGAAAAGACATAGGAATAAATGGAGCTGTCCTTAAAATACTAAATAGTATCTAACTAAAACCATCAGCAAACATTGTCTGTAAAGGGATAAGCTAGAAGCCTTCCCAATAAGATCAGGGGTAAAAGAAGAATTTCCAAGATCACTAGTAGTATTCAATATTTTACTAGAAATGCTAACTATAGCAAAATAAGGCAAAAAAATAAATTGAAAAAATTAAAACAGGCAATAAGGACATAAATCATTTTTTGTAGATGACATGATTATATACTTAGAATACTAGAGAATCAACTTAGAAACTAGTTGAAATAATTAAGAACTTCAGCAAAGTAGCAGCATATAAAATAAACTCACACAAATAATCAGCATTTCTATATATTATCAAGAGTGTCCAAAAGGAAGGAACAGAAAGAGAAATTCCATTTAAAATAACTGCAGACAATTCAAAGTATTTGAGAGTCTACCAAAACCAACCCAGAAACAATATGAGCACAATTACAAAACACTTTTCATGCAAATGAAGTCAGGTATAAACAATTAGAGAAATATTAATTGTTCATGTGTAGACCAAGCCAACATAATAAAAATGACAATTCTACCCACAATTTGTATAGTTAGACGTTAATTAATATGTATCTACCTTGTTTCCAATTCTTTGCTGTTATAGAAAGTGCTGCTGTGAATATTTTCCATCCATGATTTTTTATCTTTTGTGACCCTTGTCTATGTTGTCTTGTAAAACATTTCATGTAGATTGTCATCTCATATTGGTAGCTTTCCTCTAGATCTGTTGACATTGTATTAATAATTATGGAACACTTACTCCAAAGGCTAGCCCTTGTTATCATTATGCGATGGGATCACCTCCTTTTCTATTTCCATATCCCTCTAATGATATTATTTACACAGTTTTACCTTCAAAATGCTTCACTAGAAATTCAGTATAGCTTAATTTTTGCCCACTGAACACCTGTCCCTTTCCCTTTGCATGATATTAAGTTTTACTTATTTTTTTTGTTTTATTTTCTTTTTTGTTTTGTTTTGTTTTGGGGAAGGCAGGGAAATTGAGGTTAAGTGACTTGCCCAAGGTCATATGGGTGCTTAGTGTTAAATGTCTGTGGATGGATTTGAACACAGGTCCTCCTGACTCCAGAACCAGTGCTCTATTCACTGCACCACCTAGCCACATCTAAGTTTTAATTCTTTGGAAACTTTGGCATGCCATGAAACATAGACATACACATTTCTATGGAAAAGTAAAAGGGTCATTAAAAAAGGATTTGCACCATTTCTAAAATGCACTTCAGTCTACTTTCCCCTCTCATGCTGATTTCAAGGTCCAGATCATTATCCTTTTAGAATTACATTGAAGAGATCATAAGATCATAGATTTAGAGATGAAAATGAATGGAAGAATAAACCAGTTCAACTCCTTCATTTTACAAATGAGGAAACAGGGAAACAAGTCTAGAGAAGATAAATGTTTTGCCCAATGTCACACAGTTGACATGTAGCAAAGTCAAATTTGAACCCAAGTTGTGTGATTCCTGAACCAATTTTCTTTCCACTGAATCACACTGATAGGTACAGATAAACCAGTTCTAGTTGCTGTTTATCTAGCCACCCATCATCATCTAGATAACAGGCATTCTTCATCACCTTTTTTGGTTTGCTTTTCTTATGTGAATGATTTTTTTTCTTGTTATTGTTTAACTAGGCTCTTTTGATTAACTATGAATGTCACCTAGGAGGTCCTGCATTGTTTTAGAGATTGGTGTAATCAGGACATTGTCATCTAATTGAAAAGAAAATAATTTGTAGTATCTCATTTTTATAAGGAATCTTTTTTTTCCATTTCAACTATGAGTTAGACATTCTCAACAACAGTAGCAACAATCATCAGTAAATATGAATTCCCCTGCTTTATAGCTCTCTTGATATTAACAATCAGAGGACAGGGGCGGTAAGGTGGTGCAATGAATAGAGCACCAGCCCTAGAGTCAGGAGGACCTGAGTTCAAATCTGGCCTCAGACATTTGACACCAAAAAAGCTAGCCACATGACTTTGGGCAAGTTGTTTAACCCCATTGTCCTCCAAAAAGCAAAAAAAAAAAAAAATCAGAGGATAACTGAATGAAGTTATCTCTGTTGGTGAATCTTTGAAGAATTCTCATGTCATTTTGCTATGTGCATGGAATACCACTGGTTGGAAGAGAGCTTTTAGAATGCAGTTTTGCTCTACTGACTCAAATGTGTGTAAATGTATTACAAACATTCACATGTGTGTATATGCATTTACATTTATTTATACAGTATATCAATCTATATTGTGCCAAATAAGGAGGCTTAGTAGAGTAGATGGAGCCCTGGACTTAGAGTCAAAAAGAACAGTTTGAATCCCACTTCAACCATATGACTATAGTCATCATATAATTCCTCTGAACTTCAGTTTCATTACTGTAAAATGAGGTTAATACTAATTCCTGTTTCTCAGAATTGTGAGCACAAGAGGAGATAATACATTTAAAGTGCATTGCAAACCTTAAAGTATTTTTAAGTTACTGTATCTATCTTCCATGGACATTTTAAACTGAGTGAAGGCAATGCTTCCCAGATAAGGATGCTGAATGATGATAAAGATGGCTGCAGTTCACTGTTTCTGAACAGTTCATTTTCATAAGCTTATTTTTAGTGCTTTCAAGTTTATTCCTGGAAAACTCAGAAATACTTCCTCCTCCCTCCCCATTTCAGTTTCTTTTTATGTCTTGCTATCTTCCATTAGAATGTAAACTACTTGAGAGTAAGGACTGCCTTTCATTTGCTTATGTTTATATACTCAGTCTAGCACATAGTACATGTTTAATAAATGCTTCCTGCCTGCCTAATGATTAAAATATACATAAAATTAGATAACTGGAGCAGAATCTATTGTTCAGTCACTTCAGACTTCATGACCCCATTAGGGGTTTTCTTGGCAAAAATACTGCATTGTTTAGCCATTTCCTTCTCTGGCTCATTTTACAAATGAGGAACCTGAGGCAAACAGGGTAAAGTGACTTGCCCAGGGTCACACAGCTAGTAAGTGTCTGTGGTCAGATTTAACCTCAGGAAGATGAATCTTCTTGACTGCAGGCATGGTGTTCTATCCACTGCATTACCTAACAAATAAAGTAGATAAAGATAAATGAAAAATTACTGAACTCAACTCAGTATTTTATAAACTTCTGAACTTCATATTTTATATGATTCCCACTGGGAAAACTAGAAAATTATTTGACAGAACTTAAGACTAGATCAACAACTTATGCCATTATATAACAAAGTTCAAAATTAATACATAACCTGAATATTCAAGATCAGAGCATTAAAAAAAAGAGTAGAAGAACCAGCCCAGGTGTCATCTCTTATGACTCAAGGGAGAGTTCTTAAAGCAATCAAGGGAGAGAGGTAAGTGTGAAAGCTAAAATAGCTCATTTGGATTTCACAAAATTGAAAAGACTTTTGTAGAAATAAAAATGAGCCTAAGAAGGGGAAAAGGTGACTTGGTAAGAGAAAAACTTTTCATAAAGTATCTTTGATAATAGCATTTATTTTCCAAAAAATATGTGAAATTAACACAAATAGATAAGATGAAGAATCATTTCCCAGTGAACAAGCATTCAAAACATATTAGCAAATAATTCCTCTGATTAATGAAGTGACCAATCATGACTTGAGAGAGCTGATGATAGAACACTCAACCTATCTCTTGGCAGAAAAGTTATGGACTAGGGATGTTGAATGATTTATGCATTTTCAGACAGTGGTTACTGTCAGGATTTGGTTTCCTTAACTATACTGATCTGTTTTTAGGGTGAAATTCTATTAAAGGTGTGAGTTACCAAGTAGTGAGATGTACCCAAAAGAAGAAAAAAGAAAATAGTATCAATAAAATATTTTAAAATACATAGAGTAAAGCAAAAGAAATTCAAAATACGATACAGGCAAATTGGGAGATTTTGTGGCTACTGTGTTAACTTGAAGATACATTCATAAGAAACCACTTATAGGAAACTACACACAAGCTTGTTTATGATGATGCTAGGAATACAATGCCCTAATTAATGTCAGGTCATGGATATTCTGAGCTGGTTTCCACAGTCTTATCAATAAGTCCATAGGCTTCCCAATGGACTAGTTATTGGAGGTATCCCTACTGCCAGGATTAGAACAGCATGGACTATGAACTTTTTCACATGTTACATGAGTACTAAAGTGGGAAAGGAAAGAAATGAGGGAAGGCTTGGAATGAAATGGATATTATTTAACTACTGAAGATAGAGAATGTAGAATATTAAGGTTTTAGAAAGATGAATTTGGAAACCCCCAAATAGATGGGTAATAGAGAAAAGTCAGTGACACTGTCAGATAACTAATTGTATGGCTAGGTGGAATGAAGGTTCTTGGGAGACAACAAGACCTATTTTCCTTCACTTAATTGAATTACCTAGGTTCCCTGGCTATTAATAGGCTACTTTGCATATTTCCTTGACATTGGGTGCTTTTGTGACTTCTATCAAGATAAAAGTATGAGTAATAAGAATTAGCAAAAGATAGAATTCATAGTTGGCAAATGAAGCCCAATTCAATTCAATAAACATTTAACAAATACCTACGATTTGCAAAGAACTATGCTATGTTCTTAAGACACAAAGTCAAAAATGAAAATAGCCTTGCCATTCTACTAGGGGAAATACATCATCGTATAATCAGAAAAGCAAATAGAAAACATATACAATATGAATACATAATTATTTGGGGAGTGGAGAAAGAGGGAGTATTAATCATTAGAGCAAGTAGGAAAATTTTCTTAGAAGAGGTGGCATCTTAGTTGAGCTTTGGAAAGAGCTAGGTATTTGATGAGGCATTGATGAGGAAGGAGAGCATTTCACAAATGAAATACAGCTGTGCAAAGGTACAAAGACAGAAGAAGGAATGTGATATGCAGGCAACAGTGAACAGGTCAATTTGAGTAAAATACAGAGTATGTGAGGGTGAATAATGTATAATAAGCTTATAAAGACAGGTCAAATCCAGATTGTAATGGGCTTTAAATGCCAAAAAGTTGAGTTTGTATTTAATCCCAGTAACAATAGGTAGCCACTAAAGTGCCCTGAATACAGGAGTGACATAGTCATAACTGTGCTTTAGGAATATAAATAGGCCATAAAATCATACATAGAGATTCCTACAGGCCACATATTGACAGAAAACTACATATTAACATTACCTTTGTCCTATTATATTTTCATTTATTCTGTTAAATATTTCCCACTTACATTTTAATTTGGTTCTGGTGGCACTTTTGAGTGTTGTGCCTTCTGACCACATAGCCCCTCTGGAACTATGGGAAAAGAAAAGTGAGTGAAAAGTTTGGGTTCAAGGAAAACAATTATTCTCGCAATAGTTTAGATGTGAAGATGTAAGATCTTGAAATAGTATATTGCCTGTATCAGTAAAGCTGAGGAGGAAAGGAGGCAATACCTGATAAAACTTAGCAACTAATTTTATATGCATTGTGAATGAGAATGAATGGTCTCTTATGACTGCTAGTTTTCAAATGTGAGTGACTAGTGCCTTCAACAGAAAACAGGAAGAGGAATTGATTTGTGGGAGTTATAAGTAATGGGAAGAGAAAATTTGATCTCTTTCTTATATTATTAAATTGAGATACATATGAGATACTGAGTTGGATATATCTACCAAACAATTAGAAATATAAGACTCTTATGAGAGAAATTCTTGGTGGACTAATAAATCAATTATTATAGTAAAACATTTCAGCCGGGAAATGACAGTGAAAAAATCTGTGTGCTGTGACATATAACTGCAGAGGTAACTTTCTATGGTTGTATTAGTGAAATTCATCTGGCCCATCAGATTTATGATAATAAGAAATGGATAAATCAGTTTTGACTCTGAGTATAATGTACAGAGCAGTCTAGAAATGTGACTTCAACTGGGGCCCTCAGTTGGAAATAAAGTAGGAGAAAAGTCTATGTAGCTAAAAGATTGTTTTTAGAGATAAACTAAATTGGCAATAGTGGCGAGTCTGGCCAAGTGAAAAAGTTTGCTATTTTTCTCAAGATATTAATAATTGTCAGGGTGGCATAATGTAATGGTAATTAATTTAAATTTGGAGAGCCTTTTTGTTATATCAAGTAAGCAGGTACTTAGCCCTTAGTAACTAATCAAATTTGTGTGAAAGAAACAGAAGGTGTGAACTCTGTCTCCTGTTGTTGACATAACAGGAAGGGGTTGGCTGAAACAGGAGGCCAATGCTGTGGTATATGTGTGTGTGTGTGTGTGTGTGTGTGTGTGTATGTGTATATTTAAGAAAAGCCCCAGAGAGGCACATTCAGAATTTTCTCCTGACAAGATCCTGGTGGAAGGAGCTCTTCTGCTGAGAGATGTGGTGAAGCCTAAAGTTGTTGCCAGGAAGATTGCCTGGAAGGCCAGAGTTGCTGCTGCTACATCTTGGCAGGGTTGACAATATACTTTCACCCACTTGCCATAAGGATACCTGCATAGTCTTACTATTTGTCACAGGATTGTAGCTGAACAGCTGGATGAATTAAAGCTGTCTGGTATATAGCTTACATACTAAATTGTTGATAAAATGAAACATGGAAAAGAAGCAAAAGAAGTGGAGAAGAGTTTGACTCTTCTAACTGAGCATATGAAAAGTAAAGGTTGAGAAACTAACCCTGCAAAGATTCAAGGACCAGCCCAAAATGTTAAATTTTGGGGTACACAATGGAATAAGAGAGTGCAAGAAATTCTTCCACAAGCTTGGTAAAAGATTCAGGATTTTCCTACCCCTACCAATAAGAAGGAGGCCCAAAAGTTCATAGAATTGTTTGGATACTGAAGGTACCACATTCCACATCTGGGACAGATTTTGAAATCTTTATATAAAGTCACTCAGAAGAAATATGAATTTGACTGGGGACTTGAACAGAGTAAAGCCCTTGAAAAAGCCAAGGCTGCTATACAATTGGCCCTAGATTTATGGCCTATGCAAAATTGCCTGGTGGAATTATAAATGACAGTACAGGATGATTACGCAAACTAGAGTTTATGGCAAAAACAACAAAGCCAAAATGTACCCTCTGGATTTTGGTGTAGGAAACTCCTTTATCTGTAGTTCAGTATACACCTTTTGAAAAGCAGTTGTTAACTGTATACTGAGCTTTAGTAGAGACTAAACAACTGACTCTGGGCCATGAAGTGATATTAAGACCTGAAATCCCAATTATGACCTGGTAATGAGTACCTCAATTTCTCACAGAATTGGACATACCCAAGAGGCTCCATAACACTTGGAAATGGAAGTGTTATATTCAAAATAGAGCTAAGACAGGCAAAAACAGAGTCTCTGCTCTACATGAATCCATAGCAAACATAGACACTGAAGGGAATGATACACCCCCTGAGAAAAAGCAAGAATTGCTACAGTCCTCTGTAAAATGGAATGAGGGATATGATGGATTAACTGTAAAACAAAAAAGGCATGTATGGTTTACTGATGGGACTGCAAAATATTTGAGCCAAAAATGACACTGAAAAGCAGTAGCCTGTAGTACTAGAAGGACTTTGGAGAGTACTGGGATAGGCGGAAGTAGTCAATATGCTGAACATATGGCAGTACATCAAGCCATCAAAATAGAACAAGGAGGACAGAATCATATTCACTGATTCATGGGCAGTAGCTAATAGGTTAGCTACATGGATGCCCGTGTGGAAAACTCAAAATTGGGAAATTTATGGCAAACAAGTCTGGGGCAAAGAATTATGGAAAGATATCTGGAACATGTCTTTGGTTACTGATGTATCAGTTTTTCATGTAGATGCTCAGGTGGCCCTCACCACACCCGAACATGAGTATAATGCTCATACTGATCTCCTGGCAAAGATTGCTACTGAACATGTTGTCCCTACTTTGACAACAACTGATGATCCAATATTAGCAAAATGGGTCTACCAAGTGGCCAGCCATTTATGGGTACAGACCCCACACCAGTGGGCACAAGATTGAGGTATTAGTATCTCTCATTCACTGTTAAAGCAGATAGCAGAAGAACATCATATATGTCAATTAGAAAAGGAACACACTGTTCCACAGGTAGTAACTAGGGAAATAGCAAGAGGAAAATTCCCATCCCAAATATGGCAAATAGATTATATTGGTCCACTACCACAAGAAAAAGGATGCAGATTTATATGTATTTGTGTTGACATCTATTCAGATGTACTAGTAGTTAGTCCTTATAAGAATGCAACCCAGAAGAAATCTCAGCCTTCCAGGTGGCAACAGAAATATTGGCGTTGCAGGTGGCAGCAACTTTAGCCTTCCAGGAAGCCTTCCCAGCAGCAACTTCAGCCTTCATTGGATCTCTCAGAAGAACAGCTTCTTCCACCAGGATCTTGACAGGAGAAAATTCTGAATGTGCCTCTCTGGGGCTTTTCTTATATACACACACACACACAGCATTGGCTTCCTGTTTCAGCCAACCCCTTCATGTTATGTCAACAACAGGAGACAGAGTTCATATTTTCTGTTTCTTTCCCAAATGTTTGATTAGTTATAAGGGCCAAGTACCTGCTTACTTGACATAACAAAAAGGGGTCTTCAAATTTAAATTAATAATCATTGCACATATTGGCTCTGTGATAGTAGAAGATGTATGATCACCTCAATTGAAATAAAAAATAAAGATGGGTGTAGACTATACCAATTTATCAAATGGCTTCTTGATCTATGATGCTGTCTGTGAAGCAAGTACTTCACAATTACATGGTGGACTTCTATTTACCAAAAGATCTGGAGGAGCAAATGTAGGATATTTAATAACCCACTGTGCCCATCTGCTCTGTTGTCTTGTTATAATACAACTGAGGCAAAGATATCCAGGTGATCCTGAGGGTGGAAGTGAGAAAGGGTGGAAATAAGAAATAAATGTAGGAATTAATCCTACATGAATTTATCCTCGAATTGATGCAGAGATAGAAGCATCATCTAAGATGGTTTGCTGAGACACCACGTCACTGTTTTTATTGCGCTGTAACCTTGATAAAACCAAAACTGATTGCTCCTACTTTCTTAGTATGGAGGAAGTGAGAAGCATAATGGAAAGCATTTTGGTGAAGGCTAGTATAGGAAACAAAGGAAATGATATTGATATGGAGAAAGAAAGAAATGTAGATTTGTGAAAAAAAAGCACAAGCATGAAACAGAGGCATGATATGGTGATAATGATGGGGGATTTTAGTTAGCTAGAAATCTGCTGGTACTCTCTGTCTCTCAGTCTTAATCTCTCTCTCCATGTGTCTCTATTTGTCTATCTGTCTGTGTGTGTGTGTGTGTTGAGGACAAGTTCTTAATTTGTTAATGATATTTTTCTACTTAAAAATAAGAAGTGAGTGGAACTATTATTTTGGGCCAAATTCTGATCAAAAAAGGAGAAATGGATAGTGAAATAGAAATTCAAATGATCACCCTGGTCTCAGAATTTGTAAGAAAAGGGAAATGGAAAATCTAGGGAGAGTTTGATATGCCTTCTAGATTTGGGAGAGGGCATTAGGGAAACCAGATTTCACCAGGTTCAGAGAAAAGAAATTTAGGTATCCATAGAGCAAACTTTTGGGCTGAGGTCAGGCCAGAAGGGATAATCTGGGAAATATTCAAAAAAGAAATTCTAAGTATATAAAAATAATAATCCTGATATATAAGAAAACTGGGATCTACCTAGACTCTGGTGCAGACACACCAGCTACTTGTTGCTGTTGTTCAGTCATTTTCAGTCATTGTGACTCTTCATGACCTCATTTGGGGTTTTCTTGGCAAAAATGCTGGTGTTTTGCCATTTCCTTCTCTAGCTCATTTTATGTATGAGGAATCTGAGTCAAACAGGGGTAAGTGACTTACCAAATGTCACACAGCTGATTGGTCTCTGAGGCCACATTTGAATTCAAGAAGATGAGTCTTCTTGACTCCAGGACTAGAACTCTAACCATTGCATCACCTAGCTGTCAATAATTTACTGATCAACTACAATTTTAAAAAGGTATGTAAGGGGGGGCAGAGCCAAGATGGCGGTGTAGAAGTAGCAAGGATCCACAGCTCCCACGCAGCCACCCAAAATACCCATAAAATATGACAACAGACAAAGTCTAGGACTCTCAAACTCACAAAAATACAGAAAACACATGTCTTGCTGAAGGCAGCTCGGAAGCAGGGGCTCATCACAGCAGGCCGGGAGCAGAGGCCAGCACAGCCTGAAACAGAAATGCGGCCAGGACCCAGGACAGTTGGGAGGAGCCACTCCGAGCCACAGCCAGTCAACAAGAGAGAAGATCTACCTCACCGCCAGGAAACTCTACATCTAGTAAGGCATGAAAAACAGGGATTAGAGAAAGTTAACTCGGCAAAGGGGGGTTCATCACAGCAGGCTGGGAGCAAAGACCAGCCCAGGACAAAAACTGTAACCGTGGCCAGGCCTCAGGGTGGTCAGGAGGAGCCAAGCCTCCCAAGCCACAGCATGACTCTCTATCCCGGGGAGGAGATCTACAGCACCTGCAGGGATTTTCACATCTAGCAAGCCAGAATTACAGAAGGTCAGTGAAAATGAAACTTTGAAACTTGATTTGGAAGAGGAAAAGCAGTTTGGCCAATCTGCCCCCAGGGCAAGGAAGCAGTGAGGGAAGGGTAGGAACTGCTGTAACTGGCGGCTTCCCCCACTAGGCTGCTTCAGAGCCCCTGGCCTGCGGACTCTGCAGGAGGGCTGAATCTATTGATCAGGGCCAAGTTCTCTTGCCTTGAGCGGCCTGGATCCAGATTGTGGACTTGGGTGGTGGTTCTGGGGTGTGCTCTCAGAAAGCCAAAACTGTGGGGGCTGCAACACTCCCCTAATAGCTCTGGCAGCTGGGAAAACCCAAGCAGTTTGGAACAGAGCTTTCCCCCCTGGAAGCAGAGTGCCACAAAGCTGAAAAAAAAAACCAACCAATTAATTGACTGGCCAACATGAGGGAAAGGAAGCAAAATGAGAACAGCAATAAAACTCTAGAATCCTTTTTGGTGGACAAAAAGGATCAAATCACGGAACAGGAGGAAGACAACCCAGTCAGAACTCCCACACCAAATGCTTCCAAGACACTTGAAGAATGCCTAGAAGCTATATATCAACTGAAAAAGAACTTTGAAAACCAAACAAGAGATGTGGAGGAAAAATTGGGAAGAGAAGTGAGAATGATGCAAGAAAACCATGAAAAGAGAGTCAAGAGCCTGACTGAAGAAAACAACACTTTAAAAAATAGATTAACTCAAATGGCAAAAGAGGCCCAGAAAGCCAATGAGGAGAAGAATGCCTTAAAAAGTCGAATTTCCCAGATGGAAAAAAGAATCTCAAAAGCATTCTGAAGAGAATAATTCTTTCAGAATTATAGAATGGAGCAAGTAGAAGCTAATGACTTTATGAAAAACCAAGATCCTATTAAAAAGATACAAAGAAATGAAAAAATAGAAAGCAATGTGAAATATCTCCTTGAAAAAAAACACTGACCTGGAAAATAGATCCAGGAGGGACAATTTGAAAATTATTGGTCTACCTGAAACCCATGACCAAAAAAAGAACTTGAAAAGCATCCTTCAAGAAATCCTCAAAGAAAATTGCCCTGATGTTTTAGAATCAGGGGGCAAAATAGAACTTGAAAGAATTTACCAATCACTTCTTCAAAAAGATCCCCAAAAGAAAACTCCTAGAAACGTTATTGCCAGGT
>JAQQSW010001108.1:9841-22246 GCA_028646575.1 Pseudocheirus occidentalis
ATTGACTTGTTTATTGATTTTTGGTTTACAAGATTCATTTACAGAATCACTTGAGTTTCAGATTTTCTCCCCTCTCTTCTTCCCCCCTCCCCCCTGCATGGTGGCATATAATTATGTGTGGGATCTGCAAACACTTTCACATTGTACAATAGTCTTGTTGTATAGAAGCATTGTAACCAATGGAGCGAATAATGTGAAAAGAAAGAAAGAAAAAAAGAAACCAAAGAAACAAAACCAAACATGGAAAAGAACAATAGCATATGTTGCTTCAGTCTCCATTTAAACTCTGGTCTTTCTAGATCTTTCTCTGAGTGTTGGTATCTCCTTCCATTCTGAGACTTGTAGAGTTGTCTTTTAACTGTGCATTGCTGAGAAGAGTCCAGTTTATCAAGGTTGGTTGCAGGACAATTTTCTTGGATTATTTCTTGTATTATTGTATCAAGATTTTTTTTTTCATTTGTAACTTTCAGTTAGTCCAGTTATTTTTATATTTTCTCTTCTTGATCTGTTCTTCAAATCTTGTTTTTCTTATAAGATGTTTTACTTTCTCTTCTATTTTTTCATTATTTATATTTTGTAAAGTCATTTCTTGATCTCTTATAATTTCCCTGGCTTTACTTTGCCCAATTTTGATTTTCAACGTGTCATTTTCTTCCTTAAGATTCTGGATCTTTTTTTCTAATTGGTTGACTTTCCTTTCATACCCTTCTTGTTTTTCTTGGATTATTCTTATTTTCTTTTTCAGTTTTTCCTCCATCTCTATCATTTAATTTTTGAAGTCTTTTAAAAGATCTTCTATGAATTCTTTTGGGGGCAGATGTCCATTTGACATTATTATTTGGGAGTTTCTTTACTTCAGTATCTCCTCTAAAGATGAACCTTGGTGATCTCTATTCCCATAACATGTTTCTATGGTTGGATTCTTTCTCCTATGCCTGTGCATTTTTTTGTGGTGGTAGCTTAATTATTTGTAGTCACCTCTAACCCTGGAGTATGGGAAATGGGGTCTCTTACCCCATATCTTCAGTTATTCCTTCTAGCCTGAAACCAAAGCCAAACCTCCAGCCTCCTGTATGTGCCCACAGCCAGGGGCTTTCTGCCCTACTGCTTCTGCACTCACCAGGGGTATGCTGTTTTCTTCTCCCTCTCCCCTCCACCCAAACCCTTTTACAGAACAGCTGAGTCTGGTGTTCCTGGTCAGCAGAGATTCTCTCCATCTTCCTGGGCTCACATACCCAACTCCTCTCATTATCCCAGTTTTAAAAGTTCTGGTGACTGGGGTCAAGGCAGCCTCTCCAACCAGCTTACCCCAGGGCTTGCTGCTGGTTGTTTAAGAGACTAGGGCTTGCCATTAAAGGAGCCTAGCCTAGAGGTGTTTACTCTTCACAGGGACTAAACCTCATTCTGGGATATTTTTTGTGATCTCAAATTGTCCCCTGGAAGACCCTGTTGTGCCCCTGTTCTTATTTATCTCCACCCACACTTTGTTCCCCCTAAGGTGCTATTTTAACTCTTGTGTGGGAAAATCTTGAGAGCTTGGAATTTTCTGAGCTACTCCACCATCTTCCTAGAATTCCCAGAATCATTGTACCCTAAGTCTTCTTCCTTTTTAAAATTACTTTGGGATATACACCTAGTAGTAGTGTTGCTGGGTCAAAGGGCATGCTTTGGTCATGGTTCCAAATTGCTCTCCAGAATAGTTAGATCAGTTCACAACTCTACCAACAGTGTATCAGTGTCCCTATTTTTCCACATTCCCTCCAACATTTGTCATTTTCCTTTTCTGTCATATTAACCAATCTGATAGGTGTGAGGTAGTACCTTAGAATTGTTTTAATTTGCATTTCTCTAATCAGTAGTGATTTAGAGCATTTAAAAAATATGCCTATAGATTAGCTTGTGTTTTTAATGTATTGGCTTCTCAGAACATCTTGTGTACCTTTATGCATGTGTGTGCACATGTGCATTCACACACACGTGCCTCCCCCATTTATTTATTTAGCCTCATTTCCCTTATTCCCTAAAGATTCAACTCAACAGTATGAGGGGTGGGAAGGGTAGAATGTAAGACTGGCAAGTTTGCCAGCCAAAAAGACACACCAGCCAGAAGGCTGCCATATTTCATATTAGACATGTTTAATAATTAAAAAATTTGTGGGGATTCTGAGTATGAAAAACATTTCCTTGGAAGGAGGAATTTTTTTTCCTGAGATGTTTCCAGTTTTTGAAATGGGCTATTGCTTTTTTTTTCCAGAGGTGTAATACTTGTTGTAATATTTAAATATTTGAAAACATCAATATCTGTGGATTTGTGGATATGGGGACTCTCTCCACATTGATAGTATCTCTGCTGCAAGATGACTTTAGTGAGCTGTTGTGACCCCAATATGTCCTTAGTCAGTGGGAGACCATTTCATGATGAGTCTTTCTTTTCAAGGGGCAGTGGATGAGAGCAAGATGGGGAATGAGGTTGCCCAAGAGATTCTGAGTTCTCAGTTTCAAAGTTCTCGCTGACATTGCCCATCTTAGCCTGTTCATACCAGCCTATCCTGGACCAGCTATGGGATAGTGATTCCTTAGTGATAAAATTCTTGCTTCTTCACCAACACAATCTGTTGTTCTTCTACGATGGCTCTCCATCTACTACCTCTATCCCTTTGCATTGACTGTCTGTCATTCTTGGAATGTTCTCTCCCATCATCTATCCCTCTTAAAATCCCTAGGCTTCTTTAAAACTCAGGTCAGGAACCATTTTCCACGTCAAGGGCTCTTGACCTGGGCTCCCTGACCTGTAACTTTTAAAAAATTTAAATATACTTTAAAATACATAACTATATTAAAATATTACATATTTAAGCAATATTTTAAATTTTAAAAGGTTTTGGATAACTCCTTTTCAATGTAATGAATTTACTTTATAATCTTCAATATTGTATTTTATATATGTGAAACCATCATTCTGAAAATAAGCGCATAGGTTTCAACAGAGTACTGGCAGAGGAGCCCATGGCACAACAGATGTGAAGAACCCCTAGTTGGCATGTCCTCTTTCTTGACCTTGCAGTGTTAGTGTGTTCTCCTCCCAAATTACTTGGCATTTGTTTGGATTCAAGGTGTCACCAAAGTCTTAGTGTGGTTTGACACTATTAAAGTGTAAAAAAAATAGCTTAAAAAAGTATATGTATGTACGTGTGTGTTATAAATATTTTCATTTGTGCATGTGACTTCTCCTTAATGAGTGTAAGCTTCTTGTTTCTTTTTGCCTTTTATCCCCCATTCCTAGCCCAGTGACTGACACATAGTAGGCCCCTAATCAATGCTTATTGATTGATAGTTATATATTTACATGTTGTCTCTGCTGATAGAATGGAAGCCTCTTGCGGGCAGAAAGTTTTTTTTTTGTCTTTCCTTTCCTAGCACATATCATAGTACTTGGTGCATAGTAGGCACTTAAATGCATGACCATGTGCTGGTAATATTAATCTCTGAGGAAATGGCAGTTTTCTCATCTGTAAATTGGGGACAATGTTACTTGCATTCTGTATTTTCCAAGGTAATTGGTGCAGGGGACTTCATCAGACTTATATCCCTCTAAAAGTGTGTCCCCATTCCTCACCAGTCCCTCTGCTTTTGCACTTTTCTGAGTCTCTCCACCATGCCTTCCTTCCCTGTGAAACTCATCATCAGAAAATCTCATTGTCCTGAAAGAGTGTAGCTGTCTGGTCCTCACCTCTAACCCTCTGAATGTAGGGCAGAACCAGAACTGGAAGGGCCTCTAACAAAGAAAGGGACTCAGTGAAGTCTTCTCTTCATTTCCTAGCAGCTCTATTGCTTGTGGATGTCTTTGGGCTCTCCATCATCTTCACTGCTTCCTCTCCACTGCTCTACTAGATCCCCTCCCCCTGCCAATTCCAACTTACTTTTGTGTATTATTTTCCCCCATTAGTTTGTAAGCTCCTTGAAAACAGTCTGTGTTTTTTAAACTTTCATTTGTATGTCCGGTGCTTAGCACAGTGCCTGCCACATAGTAGGCACTTGTCAGTGTTTATCGACTGAGTAGTGATGATGCTGATGCTAATGAACTTGGCTGAACCTCAGAGCACAGAAACAGCCTGCCCTTGGATTTGTCCTAGAAATCCTTCAGCTTGGTCAGACCTGCCAAAGGTTGAGGTCTGCTGGCCCAGTTTTTGAGAATCATTTCCACATCACGATGAGACATTGCAGAACAGAAACCTTTCAATAGCTGCTACTCAGAATTATAAATTGACCAGTACTCATAATAATTCAGTGACTGTGCCTACAGAATGTTAAGATGTCCAGCCAGTTAATCCAATTAAATTTTAAAAAAATCATTCAATACAGTTAAAAACAAATTAGGTAAAGCATTTTTGATAGTGAAGACAAAATAGCAGAAGGATTGAAAATGTTCTAATTTTTCAATTTTAATGTTCTGTAGGTAGAGCCAATCTATTCATTTGACGTACATAAGCATGTAGATTGAATGTCAGCCAGGATAACCAATGATTTTAAGTAGAATAATGAAAACTAATTTCCAAGTAACTGACGCTTCTACATGGCATTGTCAGGCAATTGTGAAAATGCTAAAAAATAAAAAAAGGGAAAGTTCTCTTTTGCCTGAAATCAGAGATTTTCCTCTGGCCTTTTTGCCTTGTTATTTTCCTAGCCTAGATTTCCAACACAAGTTCCAGTTCCTGGGAACTTCATTAGCATAACTTTAGTCCTCAAGGCAGATGGAGGAATGTATAGTGGGGCATCCCCTGTGCTGCTGAGCAGGTGCCCAGATTCAGTTCACTTAATATGGAAGGAATGAAATTGACTTGGCCCCTTGCTGATGTCCATCCAAGAAGGTGGTTCTGTGCTATTTAGCACTTCTGGTATTCCTTAACTGCTTATTCATCTCCTAAGAACCTGACATCATTTATCATAGCCTAGAGAGAGAGCTACTGAGCATCTAGTGTTGAGCTATATTTCTGTCTATCTTCAGACAAATCTCCATCAGTTTAATGCTTTTCTCTAGGTGAAACTCCCTCTCATCTCCACCAATCCTCTTAATCATAGATTATGAGTTTGGAAGAACTTAAGTGGTCATTTAGTCCAACCTATCCTTAACCAAAATTCCCTCTCTAACATGCGTGACAGAAGGTTGTTCAGCTTCTATTTAAACATCCAAAGTGAAAAAGAACCCAGGCAGGGAGTCAATACGTATATATTAAGCTCCTACTATGTGCCATGCACTATTATAAATGTTCCTTCCCTCAAGGAGCTCATTCTAAAGGGAGAGGTAATGTGGGCAACTACATAAAAATAAGGTATATACACAGTAGATGAAAGAGACATGTAATTAACTAAGTACATTTGAGATACACACATATATAAATACATTTTATACATATATACATATATATGTACAATGTGTGTGTGTGTGTCTGTCTGTGTGTGTAATCATAAGAGTTTATTGAAAGGGGTTGGGGTAACACGGAGAATTAGATTGATAAGTGAGTGGAGGATGAAATGGAGGTGGCAATGTCAGAGGAGAGATGTTGTAAAGGGAGATATGAGGAGACTCGGCAACAAACTGGTTACCGCTACCTCTCAAGGCAGCTTGTGGAGCTTCCAGGTTGCTCACATCATTGGGAAGTTTTATCTTATGTTGAGTTTAGATAGGAATTTCTGTCGTTTCCACTTGTTCTTAGCTCTTTAGGACCAAGGACAGCAAGTATGATGGTTCTTCCATAGGACAGACATTCTAACATTGAACACAGCTATTGTGCCCCTATCCCTACCCCTAGACGTCTCTTTTTTAGCCAGTCAACTAGTATTTTAAAGCGCCTACTATGTGCTAAGCTCTGGGACACAAAGAAAGGCAAGAGACAGCCCCTGCCCTCAAGGAGTTCACAGTCTAATGGGGGAAACAACATGCAAACAATTATGTACAAACAAGACACATAAAGGATAAATTGCAGCTAGTCTTAGAGAGAAGCTGCTGAGATTAACAAGAACTGGGAAAAGCTGCTTGAAGAAGGACTTGGTCTTTAGCTAAGAACTGAAGGAAGTCAGGGAAGCTAGGAATAAGTTTCTTCAACAAGTCCTCCTATGCACACAAGAGCCTTAGCCATTTTGGTTGAACCTTTCTGGGCATGACCCAGCATGTCAATGTCTTTCTTAGAATGTTACATTCAGTACTGAACACAGTAGTCCAGTTGTGGCTCCGACACTTGCTAATTATGACCTTAAGAAAGTCACTGAACTTCTCTGAACTTCAAGTTCTTTATCTGTAGAGTTGGAATAAGAAGTACTGTGTTGCTTTCCTCACAAAGTTGTCATGAAGTACCCTGTAAGTAAGGCATCTTTGCAGCACTATAAGTGAGTTACTATCATGACTGTAAGATAGAATTGACTTTTCATAGTTATTAAAGTATAGCTCAAAGGGGCTAAAAAATGGAAAGATCCCTCTTGGAAGACTAACATATATCTGGGATTAGGTGTGGAATGGATCATCCTAGGGAGAGATGGTTGCATGGCCAGCCAAGGGTCCAAACAACATGGATGTGAAATACTCATGAACTGACATCTCCTTTCCCAAGACTCCTTCTTAACTTGATATAGCTGCCCATTATCCATGGTAGAGCCCTGGATGGAACTGAAGGAAAACCATAGGGACTGACATAATTGTTTTGATTTGCTCTATTCTGGAGAAAATGTTTATGAAAATGACCTCTTTTTTTTGTAATAGGACTAATCGATATTTAATCTAATTGTTCTTCTAATCTTGTGTTGGGTAAACAAACACTTACTACTCAGAAAACTATTCCAAGCACATACTAGTCAATGATTGTTAATGCCTCATTTGCATAGGAAATTAACAGCCCATATGGCAGGTACAAACATGGAGGTCCTGGGCCATGTAGATGAGTCTTCTCAATTTCAGTAGAAGTATGCTGGGCAAATGGAGAATATTGGTGGTTCCAAGAAAGGAGGCAGCATCTCTATCTTTATCTGTATTTCTATCTGTCTCTATACAAACATACATATGCATACACACACATATAGATCACATATATGTAAATATATATATATATATAAATATAAATATGTAAACAAAATATAGACAAGCTATGTATACAATTGAGTCTTTAACTTTGAGGTGTAAAATGGTGCCTGGAAGCATGGAAATGGATGATGTCACAGTCACAGGCATCTTATGGTGGTGAAATTCCTTACTCTTTGTTCTCTCTTCTTAGGGTCTGGCTTATTCTGAGTGTCCATAACACACTATGTCAATGGTGGTTCTGTATTCATTGAAATAAGTCGAGGAACTGATCTAGAATCAGTGCATTAAATTCAACTCAAAGGTGAACGTTTGGCACCTAGTATCCAATGTGGTTGGAAGGAGGGACAGTTGATAGGCAACCTTGTGTAATGGGAATCTGAAGATCTTCCCTGCCTCTTGGAACCTTGACAAGTTTAAATGACTCTGAGAATCTTCCCCGATTTGAAAATATACTCTGCCCCTTAATTGGCTGAATGTGGTCACATGGCAGGAGACTTGCTTTTTTTTTTCAGGATTATTTTTTTCAGGAATGCCCACACCTTGCTACTTTGTGATTGGACAGTGGGTCAAGAAGGTTGTTACATTCTCTGAGCCAGGAGAAGGCTCTATATACCCTGATGTGAGGTTTTGCTTTGAGGGCTCACTTTGGGAAGTGTTGTGTGATTTGGCCAGATGAGACTCTGGGCAGCCGTTGAGCCCCCCAGCTTTGAAAACTGAGATGTTGGTGCTTCCCTCTCTGGTATATGGATGTAATGGTCAGATGGCTGGACTCCCATCTGCTGATCTGTTTCTCTGTATTTTTTTTATCTGCCTGTAACTTCTCTTTGTATTCTCTGAAGTTCAGGGTGCTGACTTTTCCCCTTGAACTAGGTAAATGATATATATATTTGATTAAAGTAAGATTGTTAATCCATTTTGAGTTGCTTTCCTTTAGAAAAGCAGATCTAAGAACCTGTGCTAGCAGCCATCTTGGGTATGCTAAGGTGTTTACTCTTACACCTTGATATGCCATTGTAGTCTCTGTAATCTTAGGATAGCTAGAGGAAATAATCCTTTATCATCCAGTTGGATGGTAAAGGATTTATGGAAAGATTTGCGAAAGAGTTATATAGGATGAGAAGGGATGGATGAATGAATGTCTGTGTTGGTGGAGAAAATATTGGCATTGATGAGATCACATATTTGTTGAAGTCTATCTGGGGCACTGTGCTCAGTACTGGGGATCAATCAGTCCATCAATTAATAAGCATTTATTAAGTAGCAGACACTGTTCCAAGTGCTGGAATACAAAGATAAAAACCAAAAATAGACCTTTCCCTCAGAGAACTTAACCTTTCATGGGTTTGACTCTACTCCCTCCAGAATTTACCACCTCATGTGCAACATTGCCCCACTTTGGGAAACCCACCTTGTGTTCTTTTTCTTCTCATTGGTGTAAGGAGAAAGGAGGTAGAATGTCAGAGAATAACACACAAGCCATTCTGACTAAATCTAGGATGTGGAAAGACAATGAAGAAGAGGGATTCTCAGGAAACCTGGTCAGATGGGCTGGAGCTAGCTCAAGAAGTGTTGATGGTATGTATGCCCCACTGTTCCAACATCTCTTCTATCTCCCCACTGGACCCTTGTGGCCTGGGGTCTCTCCACCTTTCTTCTTATTGAATGTGCCTTAGAAAGGTGATTCTGAGATCATCTTTTGTATCAAAATGACTGGTTATGACTCTGAGCTCTTGACTAGTAGATATGTAGACAGTTGGTTTGAGGATCCTCCAAACCTACCATCTCTGCTCATTTCTGTCACTTGTTTGCTGTTTTTTGACTGAAGGAAAAAGAACACTGACTTGGAGATACTTTTCCTTAGGGGTAAGAATGATGAGAGCACATTATTCTGCTTGAAAACATGTTTACTGCTTTGAATTTCTTGAGACTGAAATGCTTTTGAAAATATAAAAGTAAGTAAACTCCATAAGGGCAGGAAGTGTTTTATCTGCCCAGCACCCTTATGTGCCTCGCACAGTGTCTGGAAAATCACAATTCTTTTTTTGTTGTTCAATTAATTAATTAATTTTTTTTTAGTTTTTAACATTCATTTCCATAAGATTTTGAGTTACCAATTTTCTCCCCTCCCCCAAACCTAAGACAGTGCATAATTTGATATAGGCTCTACATATATATTTATATTAAAACTATTTTCCCATTAGTCATGTTGTAAAGAAGAATTAGAATCAAAGGAAGAAATCATGAGAAAAAAGAAACAAAAAGAGAGAAAGAGAGCAAAGAATATGCTTCAATCTGCATTTAGACTCCTGTTCTTTCTCTGGATGTGGACAGCAATTTCCAAAATGAGTCTTTTGGAGTTGTCTTAGATCCTTGCATTGCTGAGAAGAAATGTCTATTAAATGTTAGTCATTGCCCAACGTGGCTGTATCTATGTACAGTGTCTCCTGGTTCTGCTCCCTTCACTCAGCATCAGTTCATTTAAGTCTTTCCAGGTTTTTCTGAAATCTGCCTGCTCATCACTTCTTATAGCACCATGTTATTTCATCACAATCATATATTACAACTTGTTCAGCCATTCCCCAATTGATGGACATCCCCTCAATTTCCAATTCTTTGCCACTACAAAAAGAGTTACTATAAATATTTTTGTATATGTGTGTCCTTTTCGCATTTGTAAAATCTCTTTGGGATACAGCCCTAGAAGTGATATTACTGGGCCAAAGGATAGAACATCGCAATTAATAAAAACTTGCTGGAGAGAAAGGTATGTGGAAATTGCTATTGGCTCATTTCTCCACTTGGGTTAAAGTAACTGGTACACATATGGGATTAGAAACTCCTTGGAGTGAAGTGGTCCTCTGGAGCCCAGCCCTCTCCCTCTTTTTGTAATTAGATTTTGTTTATTTTTAGTTTACATCATTGATTTCCATGAGATCTTGAGTTACAAATTTTCTCCCCATCTTTCCTCTACTCACCCCCCCCAAAACAGCGATCCCATTGTATAGCCCCTCCCCCAATCTGCTCTCTCCTATGTTCTCCCCATCGCCCCTCTGCCTTTCCGGTAGGGCAAGATGGATCTCCCTACCAGAGTGCCTGCATATCCCATTTCCCAGTAGCATGTCTGCCCCTCTCTTTGTTAGAGAGGTGTTGATTTCCTTATCCCTACATGGGGTAGAGAAGAGAGGGCTGACTTTCCCCAACAATGGACCATTCTTCTTGGTCCTCAGGAAAAAAAGGGTTGGGGAGCAATGGTTCTTCCAGCTACTGTGGTGGAGGATTGGAGGGGTCTGCCACATGCAGGAGAGGTCTTTCTTGTCAGCCTGGGGCAACAGTCAGTCAGGAAGGAAATAAGCCCCTTTGGAGAGGCTCCATCAGAACTGACCAGGGAAGGAGGAAGGAGCTGGTCCCAATCACAGGGCTTTGAAACAATGACAGGAACAAGAAGGGGGTGGGGTGTGCAGTGCAAGCAGAGGTGAGGGACCCTAGAGAAGGAGGCAGATGTCTCTTATTTTCATTCTGTAGGACTTGGCCAAAATTTATGTATATAAATTTGTGACTCCTCACCCCCAACTCAAAGGATATAAAGTAAAATGAATTATTGAGGCAGCCTAGTGTAGAAGTGGCTAGAACCCTGAACTTCAAGTGGGGAGATGTGTGTCTGAATGCCACCTCAGGCATTCTCTAAACTTTGGGAGCATGCCCTAGTTACTGTATTCCTCAGAAACTCAGTTTCTTCCTCAGTTGATGTTAGTAAGTAAACATTTATTAAGTTCTCCTCATCCTACTGTGTGCCCCAATGAAAGGCAGAAGATGGTGCCTGTTTGCAAAGTGCTCCCTGTCTAATGAGGGAGATACTAGGTACAAATGAGCCAGAGAGGGCATCCATGGGAAATCATTGAGATGGGGCTAGTTCTTGCACATGTTTCTCACGCATTGTTGTGATGAAAGCATTTTATGAGCCTTAGAGGTTGTGGTTCAGTCTTTTCAGTTCTGTCTCACTCTTCATGAACCCTTTGGGAGTTTTCTTGGCAGAGATACCAGAGTGCTTTGATATTTCCTTCTCCAGCTCATTTGACAGGTGAGGAAACAAGGTACCCAGGGCTAAGTGACTTGCCCAGGGTCACACAGCCAGTAAGTTTCTGAGGCCATATTTAGATTCAGGAAGATGAGTCTTTCAGATTCCAAATCCAGTGCTCTAGCCTATGTGTCACCTTGCTGCAAGCCTTAGAGCACCAATTAAGAGTGGATTATTAGTACAGTGCAAGCAAGTGCCAGTAGAAATTTCAGTGGTAATGGATGGACTTTTGGGCTCAGCAGAAGGTGAACGTTCTTGATGATTATCTCTCTCTTGGCAGTGTGGCATAATGGACAGAGAGTTCCCCTCAGAGCCTGGAAGACCAGAGTTCAAGTCTTGCCTCTGAAACTTAGTAGCTGTGGGATCCTAGGCAGGTCATTATATCTCTCCGTGCTTTAGGAAGCAGAGAAGGATCCAATCTGCAACAGTAGGAAATGCCTTAGAGCAGTGTTTCTCAACCTTCCTAATGCCCTGACCCTTTAATACCCTTTAATATGTGGACATATCTGCATATGGGTGGACTCGCCTGGAAATGGATAGAGGAAAAATATGTGTTTTCCAATGGTCTTAGGTGACCCCTGTGACCCTTGTGAAAGGGTTGTTTGACCCTGGTTGAGAACTGCTGCCTTAGAGCAATGTTAATTACGGGTCTAGCCTCTCTACTTGTGGGAGAATAAGCTGCCTTAGTAAGTAGTGAGTTCCCCATCCAGTAAAGGATTCAAGTAGAAGTTTAATGGTCAACTCTTGGGAATGTTGTCCAGGCAAGTCTTGAATCCCTGCAGTAGATAGGAGGTTGGACTAGATTTAGAAGGTTCTTTCCTACTCTTAAGATCCAGACTGGTATACTTGGGATAGAAATCAAAGGAAGTCAGAGGAGCATAGAGCTTATCTGTTCTCTGGCCCCTACACCCAACGTGGCTGGTAGGAAGTCAGTCTCTCTGTCTGGGCTCCCGTTTCCCCTTTTAAAAATAAGGGTATTGGGCTTAGTGACTTCCGAAGTCTCTTTCAGCCCTCAGTCTATGATCCCATGACCCGACCCTCTGCTTTGCTTTGCCTCTAAGAATTCCTAGAGCCTTTCAAAGCTCAGCTCCATTACCCCCTTCTCCATTTCCTCCAGGAGAATGCATGCTCCCTGAGGGTAGAGATTCCTACCTTCCTTTGTTATCTTTCCTTGTCTCTTTCCACCTCTCTCTCTCTCTCTCTCTCTCTCTCTCTCTCTCTCTCTCTCTCTCTCTCTCTCTCTCTCTCTCTCTCTCTC
>JAQQSW010001109.1:0-22230 GCA_028646575.1 Pseudocheirus occidentalis
GCACAGTAGTATTCCATTACATTCATATACCATAACTTGTTCAGCTATTCCCCAATTGACGGGCATCCCCTAAGTTTCCAGTTTTTTGCCAACACAAAGAGAGCTGCAATAAATATTTTTGTACATATGGGTCCTTTTCCCACTTCTATGATCTCTTTGGAGTTAGCTATCTTCATATTGTCCCATTTGCAAGTCTGATGAACTGGCCACTATACCTTTATGCAAATTACTCTTTTGTAATAAAGAGCAAAACCCAGAGGTACTCCACTAGAAACCTCCCAAGTTGACATCAAATCATTAATGGCAGATGGAGTGAGGATACAAACTTGGGTCTTCAGGCTTAAGACAAAATTTTTTTTTGCTGTATCAGCTACCTTTTATGCACACACCTATATGGCAGAAAAATCTCCAAAATGCTTTGGCTATGAATAAAAAAACATAACAAAACTGCTTACCCTAGTTTTAAGGCTCTTCACAATCTGGCCACAGACTTCCCTTTTTTAGTCCAACTTCCATCCATCCATCCATGGTTCCAATACAGACTTACTCTCTTCCAAACCAAAGGGGACTAACCCCATCCCAGTTCCTCTAACATGTCTGACCTTGACTCACCTTCCTCAGGCACATGCTATTCTTCCTACCAGTCAAAATCCTATCCATCCTTCAAAACCTAGCAATTATCACTGGTCTCTGAAACCTTTATTGATCCCTTCTGATTTTGATTGTACCACTCCCTTCTCCAAACTCAGACAAAACTTATCATTTTTACCGGGCAAGATGGTGTGAGTGGACATAACTAAGTCTGCTTTGCCTACATCATACCTGAATATAGTAACAAATGCACTAAATAAAAGAATAATGCCATACATCCCCTCCCTTAACAGAGGGGAAAGAAATCTTGCCAGGAGTCACATGCAACCTCCTTGGGTCTCAGTTTCCTTATCTGTAAAGTGAGGTTGGACTAGATGGCCTGAGGTACCTTCCAGGTCTTTATCTATAAGCCTATGAAGAAATATCAAATAAATGAATAAGCAAAAAAAAGGACAATAAAACAATTTTTAAAAAAACCCAAACTACCATAGGGGGAAAAAACTTCTAGAAAGGGAGAATTGAAGACTGCAACAACTATACCTATGGGGGAACCAACATGGCCCAACCATCTACCAAGTAGTTTTGAATCATAGGAGATATTAAGGTAGATCTTAGCATCTATAAAACTGGAGATGAGATGCTTCCAGAATTCAAGAAGGCTATGATGGCAATTGACAATCAAGAAAAGACAGGGTACACATAAAAAAGCAGTGGACTCAAGCACAGCAGCTCAACCAAAATAAACAGTGACAGAAGAGCAAAAAATAACAAAATTTTTGAATATTCTACAATAGGAAAAGAATCTCTACAAAATAAAGCATCAAAGCTAATCAAGATAAGATCAAAGTTATTGAACCCCTCTATAGTATAGAAAATGTATGAATTACCTAAAAGTATTACCCATTACCTAAACGTATTACAAACAGGATAAAATATAAATTGATAGAATCCATAGGATGCTGAGAACCCTAATATTAGTATAAAAACAAAATGGAAGATTAAGGGGAACATAATGGAGGGAAATAAGTATAAAGGGGCTTTAGTTTTACCGATCCCAAAATATAATATAAAGCAGAAGTTATCAAAACTATTTGGTAACTAGATTTTAAAAACAGGCAATGGTGTAATCAGTAAGACTTAGCGTCTAACTTTCCACAAATCAGAAAACCCTAACAAGAAGGAAAGGACTAAATTCAACAAAAACTAATGGAAACATTTAATAGTAGTTTGTTGGAAAATTGGTATAGAAAGGCATTCTACAACACATACCATATTAAACTGAAATGGATACATAAGCTAAGTTAGAACAGAATGGGAATTCATACCTCAGCTCTGGATAGGAAATGACTGCAAAAGCACAGAGATATAAAAAAATTAAGTAAAATAAAAAGATACAAACTGGGAAAAAAAGGCTTTGCACAAAATTTCTCTGAAGAGGTCTTACATCATAGTAAGCATGTTGTATATAGTAGTATATTGTATAGCATATTGACAAAAATATAAATTAGGAGCCATTCCTGAACAGATTAACTGTTAAAAATATGAACAAAGAGGTCTTAGAAGAAGAAATCCAACTATGCACAACTACTTTAAGAGGGTAAAAATTACCCCCCAAAAAAATGCACACTGAAACTCACCTCATACTCATCAAATTGACTGGGAAAACAGAATTAGGAACATTTATGCACTCTGAATAGGTCTAACTTTTTTGGGAAACAATTTGGATTTAAGAAATACAAAATTGTTCATATTTTTGGCCCAGAGGCCCATTAGGTTCATATTCCAAGGATGCTAACAAAAAGAAGATACTATCCCAATGAAAATATTTGAAGCAGTATTACTTGTAAGAGCAACAAGTTGTAACAAAACCACACAATCCCTTATGATTAGGGGAACAGCTTAACAAATTGTGTTAAAGAAATGCAATAGAGTAATATTGTATCTCAAGTAATGATTAAAGAATTCAGGGAAATATATTAAGATGTGAATGAAGAGATTAAAACTGGAGAAAAAAAGCAGAACCAAAATGATATGGGTGTGTGTGTGTGTGTAATTGTTAAGAATTATATAAAAGATCAAAACTTTATTGGCCCATGGACACCCCCAACTGGACTCCATAGCTTCTCCTGGGCTGAATGTTAACACCATTGCCATTTTTATTGCCATTGCTAATCTAGCAATTCATTTTTACCGGGCAAGATGGCGTGAGTGGACATAACTAAGCCTGCTTACCTGAATATAGTAACAAATGCACCAAATAAAAGAATAATGCCATACATCTCCTCCCTTAACAGAGGGGAAAGAAATCTTGCCAGGAGTCACATGAAACCTCCTTGGGTCTCAGTTTCCTTATCTATAAAGTGAGGTTGGACTAACCTGCAGAGTTCTTTCACAATATAATCAATAATAAGTTCCTCAGAAGCAGAGTCAAAGTGGGAAAGTGGGAGAGAAGCAACAAGTACATTGAGCTCTGCCCCCATAACTCTTCTAAAAAGATCTTAAAAAAAAAAATCTAAAAAAGAAAATGCAGTATGTTGAATGCAGCTGAAAAAAATCCAACAAAAAAATAGTGAATCATTTTTCAGGTCCAGATTAAGACAAGAGGTCTGCAGACATCAGGAAAGAGTCTGGTCAGGAATGTGCCATGTGGAGCATTTCTGTGTAAGGAGAGGCTATGAAAGAGATCTTAGATCCAGTAACAGGGTTGCCTGACTTTGTGTAAGCTGCAGGGACAGGTGCCAATTGGCAGCTTTCTTGTTCACAACCCAGTCCTAGTCAGATTCAGGTTGGGCTGAAGAAGGGACCTGTGCTAAGGAGTAAGCAGTGGAAAACCCTAAATTTTGTAAATTTAGGAGCAAGGAGCAAGTTTTAGAAGCAAGCAGTAACTATCTGTGTGTCTTGGACTACAAGAGTGGAGCACCTTGGTTCCAAATTCTAACCTAGTCTGAAGTCTACAGAGGAACAGAACCTGAAGTGCAAAAGTAGGAGTCAAGATAAACATAAATTATTATAAAGGGATAGACAAGGATAAATTGCTTATATTTTTAATATAAGTGAGATGAAAAGTGTTCCTGCAGAACCTTAGGGATCACAGAGAAAGTCCAATTAGACAGAAGGCATACTAGTGATTCTATCTTAATCTTAAAGAGAAGGGAAGAGGAATACATAGTGGGGGAAGGAAAGGAGGTAAGAGAGGAACGTTAAAGAAAATAATTTAACAACCAGAATGTGCAAGTAGGATTCTATACAAATATGGAGGAAGGAGTGGGCAGAGGAGCTAACACTTAAGATTTCACTGTCATCTATCTGGCTAAAGGAGGAATATAAACAGTTGGATACAGAAATACATTTCACAAAATAGGGAAATTGGATGAGAAGGGGAAAAGAGACGAGAGAGTAAATAAGAAGAGATTAAAAGAGTAATTAGTCCCAAGCAAAATAAACTCCAAGGATATATGAAAACATTTATAGTAGCTTTTTATAGTGGCAATAGCTGAACCAGTTATGGTACAAAAATGTGATGGAATACTTTTGCTCTAAGAAACAATGAAGAGAATAGTTGCAGGGAAATATGGGAAGACTTATATGAACTGAGACAGAGTAAAGTGAGCAGAACCAGATCAATTTATACAATAATAACATGTAGACAAACAACTTTGAAAGACTTAGAAAATCTGATTAGTATAATGGCAGACCATGATTCCAGAGACCATGATAAAGCATACTGCCTTACCTGCAAAATAAAGCATTTTTTTTGATGTGGCCAATGCAGAGATTTGTTTTGGCTGACTACATGTTTTAACAGGGGCTTTATTTCTCCTTCTTTCTCAATTTGGGGAAGGGAGAGTATGGATTTTTGCTGACTGGAAAAAAAAACAAAAACAAAACACTGGTCCTCAGGGCCACGTCACCTTTCAACTATCTGCATTCAAGGTCCAAAGACAACAAAAACAACCATGCTTTGAACATTGGAGAAAAAAAGTTCCAGATTTTTTCCCTTCTTCCCTTCTCACCCACCCCCACTGGGAAGATAAGCAATTCAATATAGGTTGTACATGTGTAGTTACCCAAATCATTTTCAGAATCATTATATTGTGAAAGACTCTATTTCCCTCCATCCTATCCTGCCCCCTACTTATTCTATTTTCTCCTTTGACCCTATCCCTTTTCAAACATGTTTGCTTCTGACTAGCTTCTCTTTGTTTAGAGTCATATTTTATAAGTATATGAGGTGGTTATGGGGGGAGCCACAGGGTTTTCCTGCTTCTATGCCACCATCTTGACTCTGTCCCCAGGTCAGTGGTTTTTCCAATGAGATATTTCACATTGCCTTCTATTTTTTTCATTTGTTTGGATCTATTTTATAGTATCTTGATTTCTCGTAAAGTCATTAGCTTCCAATTGCTCCCATCTTATTTTGAAGGAGTTATTCTCTTCAGTGAATTTTTAAAATTCCTTTTCCATCTGGCAAATTTGGCTTTTTAGGCCTCTTTTGCCATTTGAGTTAGTCTATTTTTTAAGGTGTTATTTTCTTCAGTGTATTTTGGGGTCTCCTTTAGCAGACTGTTGACTTGCGTTTCATAATTTTCCTGCATTGTTCCCATTTCTCTTTCCAATTTTTCCTCCACTTCTCTTACTTAATTTTCAAAATCCTTCTTGAGCTTCTCCATAGCCTGTAAACAGTTCCTATTTTTATTGGAGGGTTTTGATGTAGGAGTTCTGACTTCACTGTCTTCCTCCTGCTCCATGGCTCGATCCTTTTTGTCCCCCAAAAAGGATTCTATTGTCTGTTTGTGCTTCCTGTGCTTGCTCATATTGCCAGCCAATTACTTGAGCCTTGAGCTCTTTGCCACAGTAGAACTCTGCTTCCAGAATGGAGAGAGCTTTGTCCCAAATTGCTGGGGTTTTTGCAGCTGCTAGAGCTATTAGGAGGGTGCCCCCCCACAAGCTCTGGCTAACTGCTCACACACCCCAGGATCACCACCCAAGACCATGATCCAGATCCAAGCAGGTTAAAGCAAGAGCGATTACCCTCTGAATGATCACTTGGTTCCCCTAAAATCTGGAGGCCAGGAGGTCCTGAGGCAGATATGCTGTGCAGTTGCCATGCCTCTGACCGCTTCTCACCCTGAAGGCAACAGCTATACCCCACTCTTCTTTCCCCCCCATTTCAACAAAGTTCCACACTGACCTTTTACTTCATCTTTGGTGTTTATGAGCTGAAAAGTCTGGAAGCTGCCACAAGCTGCTGGTTTCTCTCCTGAAGTCTGCTCTGGCTGACAGCTGGTAAGGGCCACCCTGGGGCTGGAACCATGTGGCTCCTGTGGGACTGTGCCTGGTTCCCAGAGCACTGAGACAGACCTTTCCTGTTGGCCTGCCGGCTGTCTTCAGCAGATTTGTTTCTGTCACTTTGTAGGTTTTCTAGTTTTAAAATTTGTTTAGAGTAATTTTTTAAGAGGTATTGGAATTGCATGGAGCTGGAGCCCACACCAAGTTTGTGCTTCTACTCCATCACGTTGGCTCTGCCCCAAGAGTTCTCTTTACCAACAAAATCACAGGCTTAGTCCTTCTCCTCTTTATCTTTAACTAAATTGAATACTCTATCTACAATGCAAACTAAGTCAGTCATTATAAACAGTATTATACAGCTGACAAAAGTGAAAATCTCTTAAGCATTCTTAACAGAAATGAAACAACTTCTACCAGTTTAAAATTTAGTTTTAATGTTGATTTCATAGCAGAAACAAAAACTTTAATGTAAAGTTTTACCTTTCCAAAAGTAAACCTTGAATCATATGTCCATGAAAGAACACATTTCATTAAATCCATTTCAATTTCCAGTTTTTTGCTCTTCTGTTCCTGGTTCCAATAATTCCCATGTAGAAATATTGCTCCTATCCTATAAATCAAAATTTTAAAAGAAAATAGTCTTTAAAAAGCTGCCTTTTTTTCCCCACATAAGCACTTTTTAAACAATATTATATTTTTATCAATTTTATGTAAAGACAATTTTTAACATTCATTTGTACAAAATTGTGAGTTCCCAATTTTTCTTCTTCCCCTCCCCTCTTCTTAAAATGGTAAGCAATTTGATATAGGTTATATATATGCAATCATGTAAGATATATTGCCATATTAGTCACAACTGTAAAAGAAGAAACAGACCAAAAGGAAAAAATATGCATTCTTTTTTCCCCCAGAATTTATTTATTTATTTTTAGTTTTCAACATTCATTCCTACAAAATTTTGAGTTCCAAATTTTCTCTCCATCTTTCCCCTACCCCTACTCCAAGATGGCAAGCATACTGATTACTCCTTCCCCCGTCTGCCCTCTCATATATCACCCCCACCGAATCCCTTCCCCCTTAGTTTCTTATAGGGCAGGATAGATTTCTATATCCCACTGCCTGTATATCCATAAGCATTCTTAATGAGAAGATTCTGAATAAAATTCAAAAACAGATCTGGTGGGACCTTATGAGCCTTTATCATTTTTCCTGGTGAGAACTTTGGTGTCTTTAAGCCTCTTTAAAGAAAAGCAGTTTGTAAGCTTCTTAGAGACAGCCACTCAAATACTCCTTTTAAGGAACTGTTAAACAAAATGCATAAATCTCTTCTCTCCAACTAAACCACAGAATTTAATATACATGGTAGCAACACTTCCAATATCAATATAAGGAATTCAAAAATCTACACCTTCTGGCATATCTCAAAAAAAAAGAGGCCCCTTTTCAGAAAATTCTGTTGCATATTTTACACAAAGCATAAAGTATTTAACTAACCTTAATATTGATTCCATAGGCAGCAAGGTTCTGCCGAAGGCTGTCGCAAGCTTGGAGCAATGGCTCCCTTTCTAGTAGCAGCTGTTGCCTTTGCTCTTTCTGTAGCTTCTTGGCTTCTTTGGACAGGTCAGATGGGGCCGTTCCCGTGCCTTCTGGTGCAGCCAGGGAGTACTGACGGACCTTGGAACGAAACTGCACTAGCTCATCAACCACACTATGTAGAGTAGCTGAGCTCCTATTTTCTGAAATAAACTAAACACAGACAAAATTCTATTATAAAAAAACCACAGCAACATCTAGGTCTGATGAACAGCACACAGAAACAGTAATTTTTCTTGATTTGGTTCAATAAAGTTGATGCAATGACTAGTCCTACAGTAATGTCTAGATAACATTTATATAAAGAAAGTGCTTGATTATAGAGTATTTGTATTTCATATAGCAAGAACAAAACTGTAGCAAAACTATTTATAGTTTGTTCAATCATCAAGCATCTACTAGCCTTTACCTCCCCTTAAACTTGTCCTCATTCCCCAAATGACAAAACTAAACTCTCAAACCAGCAACCAAAATAAATATATCAACAAGAGTAAAGAATATAAATTGAAGTTATAGTTTTCACAATCGTAGATATGGGAAAAATTCACAATGGTCAGCATAGGATAGAAAAGATAGTAAAAGACAATAGACCATCTCAATCACATAAAATTTCCATAACATAGAAAAAAAATTAGAAATGGATTAAGCTAAAACCTGAGTACAAATTGTGATAAAACTCATATTACATAACTGACAAAAAGTCTGATAGACAAAATCTAAATAGAATTGACAAAAACAGATTTCAATACTGAATCATTAAGTGATCAAAATTATAAACAAAGAATTTTCAAAAGAAATTTAAATTGTCAATAACCATCTGGAAAAAAATGTTCAAAATCACTAAAAATCTGAGAAATGAAATTTGAAACAAAACTGAGGTAGCACCTCTCATTGATCAAACTAACAAAGATGGCAAGGAAAATTCATTGATGAAATACAGAAATAATTTTGCCTCCTTTTGGTCAATGAACACCTCTGTAATTTCTTCCTCTTTATTACTATGAATAGTATGACTAATATTATATCAACTAATAACCATGACAGTAGATCCTTGCTTCATGCCCATCTTGATGAGAAACCTTTCAATATTTCTCCATTAAAAATAATCAGAGTGCAAAGAACTAGAAACAAAGTAGATGTCCATCAGTCAGCAAATGGCTAACCTAACTGTGGTACATGAACGTAATAGAATATTAACTGTACTGTGAGAAACGTCAAACAGGAAGCATATAGAAGAATATGAAGGAGAGAAAACAGCCCTTCCAAAGTCTGATAACTAGGCTACCCCAAGGTTTTCTCTCTTTCAAGCTAATTAGTTCTTGATGCTCACAAGGCATAGTGCCCAGCCCTGACACCATTGTTGTGATCTTTGGGAAGCACTCTAGCTCATCAGTGTGCTTCCTAAAGAATAGCACTCAGATGTGAACCCAAGTATGGTCTAAGAGAGCACAGGAGGACTATCTCCTCCTAGCTCATTTTCTTCTCATACAGCCTAAGATCATATTAAATTTTTGGCAGTCATGCTACACTAAGGACTCATATAAGGCAAGTAATCCAATGATGCCATGGAAGTCACTGGACCTTTTTAAGTTGCAGTATTCTTATATGTAAAGTGAGGAGAAGAATAATGCTAGCATTACACACCTCACATGATTGATGCAAAGGAAATGTGTGCTAAAGCTTAAAGCACTATATTAATCTATTATCATCATCCTCAGTGATTATTTATTCCTTGATTTGAAAACTCTTTTGTTACAGAGACAAAAGTGAAAGAGCCAGATCTGTCCTGAGGAGTGGGGAAAAGGTTAATTAGCTGCTTCTGACAAGAGGAAATAGCATGGGAGTGTCCCTGTCCTTTCCATGATTTCATCCTGAGAAGCATCTGATCTTTAAAAAAAAAAAAAAAGAAACCCAGATGAGGGTTTCAAAAGAATGTAAACAGTGTTTAAGGGGCTGGGAGAGTGAAAAGGGTAGGAGGTGGGGGGGGGGCGTGGAAGAGCACTGGCTAGACTGAAGGAGACTTGGGTCACAATTCTTGCAGAATTGATATTTGTGTTCAGAGTAAAAGACAGACTCATTCTGGAAAAAAAAAAAAGAACTTTTTTTTGGTAAAATTCCCTGCATTCTGAGTCACTCATTCTTTCAAAATATGTTTTACAAGCACTTACAGCAAGAATTTGGCTTTTTTTCTCATCTTTTAAAGGCAGTTAGACAAAACAGAAAATAATGGTGATAAAATACAAACTAGAAACAAAGGATCCAAACTGTGGTTTAAAAAAAAAAACAAACCAAAACACACACATGAAAACCCTGACTATCCCCAAATTCCTTAAATGTTCTCAGCATATAACAAAACCCGAAAAAGAATATTGATGGCATTATTCAGAGAGAAGTGATCTCAACAAGTGAAATGTTTTCTGAAAACAGGAATGATTTCTTTATATCTCCCACAACACCTGCCACAAAGTTTTACATTTTGTCAGTATTTAGTTTCTCCACTGAATGAATGGGTATTATAAATTCTGGTGTGCTTTTTAAAAATGTCATTAATAGAAGGAGAGCCAAGATGGTGGGGAAAAGGCAGAAAGTTGCATGAGCTCTCCCCAGTTTCCCTTCAAATAACTTTAAATTAAACCTCAAAACAAATTCTGGAGTGACATAACTTACAAAAGGACAGGGTGAAACAATTTTCTAGCTCAAAAGATGAAAAAGAACTTCAGGAAAGGTCTGTCTTCCTTGGGTAAAAAGGGAGTGAAGCCCAGCGCAGGCAGTGTCCAAGCAAGCCAACAGGAGATTCCTAGCCCCAGCACAGATTAGCAATCAAGGCCCCACAGCAGGCCAGAGGCATAGCAGACCAGCTGTGAGGTCTCCAGTCCCAGTGCAAAAGGTGGAACTGCCAGCCCTGGAAACTCCTGAGCCACAGGCACCATTAGACTGAATACCCCCAGCACAGTGGGCAAACCACCAGCTCTGGAGGTCCTGGGCATAGCAAGTCAATGACCAAATCCCTAGCCCCCAGCACAAGAAGCCTGGGACAGTGTCCCCTGTGACCCAGGAGCAGAGTGCAAGTTTAAGTCATGTAATATACTGGAAAATGAGAAAAAAACAAATGAAAATGCCCTGACCACAGAAAGCTACTACAGTCATAGGGAAGATCAAAACGCAAACTTGGAAGTGGACAATGACGTCAAAACACCTACACATGAACCCTCAAAGAGAAATATGAACTGACTGAGCCCACAAAGTCCTCCTGGGAGAGCTCAAAAAAGATTTTAAAAATCAAACAAGAGAGTTGTAGGAGAAAAACTGGAAAAAGACGTGAGAAGTACAAAATAATTATGAAAACAAGTGTCAACAGCTTGGTAAAGGAAACACAACAATTCACTTTAAAAAGCAACTCTTTAAAAAGTAGAATTGGTCAGATGGAAAAGGAGGTACAAAACTAACTGAAGAAAAGAATTCCTTACAAATTAGAACTGGGCAAATGTAAGCTAATGGCTCTATGAGATATCAAGAGTCAATCAAACAGAATCGAAAGAATGAAAAATAGAAGATGTAGAAAAACAAATGACCTGGAAAACAGATCCAGAAGACATCATTTATCAATTACTGGACTACCTGAAAGCCATGATAAAAACAAAAGGGCCGGACAACATCTTTCAAGAAATTATCAAGGAAAATTGCCCTGATATTCTACAACGGTGGTTCTCAACCTTCCTAATGCCGCGACCCTTTAATACTCGTATGTGGGCGGACCCACCAGGAGACAGATAGAGGAGCGGTGTCTCGGTTCCTAAGACCACTGGAAATAGGTGTTTTCTGATGGTCTTAGGCGACCCCTGCAACAGGGTCATTTGACCTCCAAAGGAGTCGCAACCCACAGATTGAGAACCGCTGTCCTAGAACCAGAGGGTAAATTAATAACAGAAAGAATCCACTGATCACCCCCCGAAAGAGATCCCAAAATGAAGTGGAATATTATGGCCAAATTCCAGAATTCTCAGGTTAAAGAGAAAATACTCCAAGCAGCCAGAAAGAAACAATTCAAATACTGAGGAGTCACAGTCAGGATTACACAAGATTTAGCAGCTTCTACATAAAGGATTGTAGACTTGGAACATGATATTCTGGAAAGTAAAGGAGCTTGGATTACAACAAAGAATCAATTACCAGCAAAGCTGAGCAAAAAAAGTCATTACTTTTAAATTATATTCCACCTGTGAACTTGGTGTTTCAATTGGGCACTATGGTACAGAAATAAATGCAACCTCTTGAACTTTATTTCAAGGTCCTTACCAAATGAATTCGATCCACAAACCCAGTCACAATGATTCTACCTGGTTGGACTTCAGCTCACACAAGATAAATTTGGCACAGGCAAGGGATAGGGAATTTCTTCATAAGAACCTAAAGCTTTAATATTCCAGGGCAACTTGGACATCAAAATGTTGTGAGGTACCCTTTGATCCAGAAATAGGTCTGTATCCCAAAGAGACTTAAAAAAAAAAAAAGGGAAAAGGACTTATTTGTACAAAAATATTTATAGCAGGGGCGGCTAGGTGGTACAGTGAATAGAGCACCAGCCCTGGAGTCAGGAGGACCTGACTTCAAATCCAGCCTCAGACACTTGACACACCTGCTAGCCGTGTGACTTTGGGCAAGTCACTTAACCCCAATTGCCCTCGAAAAAAAAAGCCCCCCCCCAAAATATTTAAAGCAGTTCTTTTTGTGGTGGCAAAGAACTAGAAACTTAGAGGATACCCAACAACTAGAGAATGGCTGAACAAGCTGTGGTACATGTACGTAATGGAATACTACTGTGCTATAAGAAATGACAAGCAGAATGCTCTCAGAAAAACCTGTAAAGACTTACATGAACTGATGCAAAGTAAAATGAGCAGAACCAGGAGAGTGCTGTCCACAATAATATTTTATGATGATCAACTGTAAATGACTTAGCTAATCTCAACAATACAATGACCCATGATAATTCCAAAAGACTTACAGTGAAAAATGCTATCCACCTCCAGGGAAAGAACTGATGGAGTCTGAATGCAGATCAAAACACACTTTTTTTGGTCTGCTTTTTCTTTCACAAAGTAACTAATATGGATATATGTTTTACATAATTGCACTTGTATAAGCTATGTCAAACTGCCTGCCATCTCAGGAAGAGAAGGGGAGGGAATTTGAAATCAAGATTTTAAAAAACATGTTAAAAATTGTTTTTACATGCAACTGGGGGAAAAATTATAGTAAATTAAAAAAAAACGTTCTGACGATAAAAAACTCATCTTTGTATATAAGTCTCTGGGCAGCTTCAAGTAACACTGCTGAATAATGAACTACACTGGTTAGGTTCACTACTGCTCTAGAGCTCTAAGTCTGCTTTCTTTATGTGTTTGCCCTTAAAAAGAGTACACCTCGGGGCAGCTAGGTGGTGCAGTGAATAGAGCACCAGCCCTGGAGTCAGGAGGACCTGAGTTCAAATCCGGCCTCAGACACTTAGCACAAAAACTAGCCCTGTGACCTTGGGCAAGTCACTTAACCCCAACTGCCCTCCAAAAAGCAAAAAACAAACAAACAAAAAAAGAGTACACCTCAAGAGGTTTCATGGCTGTGATGGTCCAAGTGACAGGCAAATGATACAATGATACTAGAGACCAGAGAATTCAAGATGGGATAAATATTCAGGCCATATGCCTCAAGATGAAGAACTACAGACATAGGAATGTGGGTAATAGTTCTTCAAATGGCCATTGATGCCAAAGATTCATCTTTAATCTAATTCATTTATTACTGTTTTTCTTCCTTCCTAACTCATCCTTTTTTAAAACGTAGATTTTTCTTGATATATAAAGTATGAATTTGTACTTTATAATATATAATTTCTTTTGTTTTTATAAAAGAGGGTGGAAAGGTCAGCAAAGCCAATCAACAAAAGAAATAAAAACCTGATGTTCTATGCAATACCCCACACCCATGAACTTCCCACCTCTGCAGGTTGGGGATGGGGAGGGGAGGCAGCAGTGGGGGAGACAGACTAAAGGGAAAGGGAGAGGTAGAGAAGGAGTAAGGACAAGGGAGGAGGGGAAGGTGCCTTCTCAGATCTCTTCTTTGGTTCTTGATATATCTGTAAGAGGCAGTTAGGTGTATGGAGCTCTGGACCTGGAGTCAGGAAGACTAGAGTTCACATCTGGCCTCAGACATTTACTAGCTGTCTGCCTTAATTTCCTCACATGTAAAATAGAGCTCACAACAGCATCTACCTCCCAGGTGTGTATAATATCAGTCAAGTGTTTAGCACAGTGCCGGGCACATAGCAGAAATGTAATAAATGCTCATATCCTCCCTCTCTGTTTCCTGGCATACCAACTGTTAGCCCTGAATCTATTTCTGTTCCATAATATACTATCCTGCCCCTCTCCCCAAGTTCTTATTAGCTCTTTTCCTGCCCATTGCACAGATTTACTTCTCTAAGTGGGCAAGAGGCAGTTACCACATTCCAAACTACTGCTTTTCTCCTGCTGACTCCAGAACACATTCCTGTCACACGAGAAATGTTTAGTAAATGAAAGTTTTAGCAAAAATATAGGTTATTGGCCTGGCAGATAGAGAATATTGTTATTGTTAAGAGTTTGAGAGTATGACTTACCTGTCTACTTGACAGAGAAATTCCAACTGTATCCAAAAAGCTTTCAATATAGGAGACTATGGCACCATATACAGCAGGACTTCTAGGACAGTTAGCTTCCTGTTATAAATTATAAATCATGTTTATTATTCAGTCTTTATCTAAGTGTGAAAAGAGAAATTTTGGGTTTTATGACTAAATGTAAACATACTTCAGGAAGGCTGAAGAGCTGAAAACTCTCCTTGCCCTTCATGATTTAAAAACAACCACTCCTTTGCTGGTAGCTAAAGTTAATGGGTTTCTTCTTCTAACTTGCCTGAGGAAGATTTGGATTTGCTTCTAACTTAGACTGCCATGTGACCTTGGGCTAGTCACTTAACCTCTCAATGCCGGGTAACTTTTTAAAGATAAAGTTGCAGGGTAATTGTTGATCTGGATTCAGAGAGGAGATTTTCTCAGTGAGAGTTCAGTGAAATCACAGCCCCAAACCCCAACTCATCTATAGTATGCTTTTACACACACTATTTCATTTGATTCTTGCAAGCAGGGTAGTTAATACCACCAGATAATTTTACTTATGCGGCAACTCAGGCTCAGAAGTGCCTGGTGAAAGGCCAGGCAGCTAGAAAAGGGCAGGCACGGGCTAAGACTCAAAACCAGGTCTTCTGAATCCCTCCTACACAAATGCACCTCAGAAGTTTTTCCACACTCCATTCTTTCATTTTGTCCTTATCAACAACTCTGTGGAACTTCAGTCTATGGGACTAAATTTTAATATAGAATTTTCTAGGGGACTAAATTTCTGACAGAGCAAATCTGAGATAAGTTTTAAAAAATCCATTCAATAAAAGGGTCAGGAAATGACCCAACTTTGCAGGCAGCCACATTTCTATAGGCTTATTATTACTTCTAGTGGTAAAGTCTATAAGCAGATACCGAGTGTGGTCAGGGTTTTACAAGATCTAATGGCAGAGTGACACGAATGTTTTTAATGGATACACTGCAGATTCTGTCACCGGGCTTCACTAGAATGGTTAAAAAGAAGCACGTGCTAGTGGAGATCCTGCACTCCTTTGTAAAGCTGTCTGAGAGCAAAAATAACATCAAACTCCAACTGTTCTGTGTTCGTCGATGGTTACACTAAACTTGCTTATTTGCAGCTTAGCAAATCAGTTTCTGATCTATATTCATTATTGGCACAGTATTTGGGAAATAAGTATTAATTATTTCACTTGGCTTTCACCTCCCCCAAGGAGAAGGAAAAAAAAAGAGAAGGTGACTGTTATGATTTGTCCAAAGATGGAACTGTACTTTGGTAATTAGTGTATTGGCATTTTGATCTAGGATATATTCCTTCTACTTGGCTTCTGAAGAACTGGGCAGACAGGTGGAACTGGATAGGGCACTGAGTCTGGAGTCAGGAAGACCAGAGTGCAAATCTGACCTCAGACACCTACCTACTAGCTACATGACCCTGAGCAAGTCACTTAACCTGTTTGCTTCAGTTTCTTGAACTGTAAAATCAGGATAATAATGGCACCTACCCAACAGTACTGTTGTGAGGATCTAATGAGGTATCTGTAAAGCTTTTAGTACAGTGCCTAGTACACAGTGGTCCTTGGAGAAGAGATTTCAATCTAAGTCAGGAGACACGTGAAGTGGGGAGGGGAAGGGAAGGAAAATGAAATTAGATAAAGTAAAAGTAAAGTAAAAGGCACTCCTTAAGCCCATGAAGGAGAGTGAGGTTTAAGGTGGCAAAGCAAAGGAAGGAAACAGTGGGACTATGTAAAGAATTTTCTTTTCCATGCAAAAAGATCTCAATCTCATTAGGTTGCAGCTTACATATGCAACAATGCCAAGTCTTTGGGAATTTACTTAATTCATCTGTTGTTTTCCCACTACTGCACTGCCTTCTGATTAATCAATGCCTTCTATGGACTCAAAGGTTGGCTTGCAATTTTTCTTATTTAATATTTAAAATATTCTCATGTTGGAAGCAAATCTAAGTATTTCTGGTTGCTGAATTAATTAATTAGAATAACAGAAGGTAGAAATTAGGTAGAAGATAAAAGGCAGAAATTCCTTCTAGTAAATGCATTCTCTATTCCCAGATACCTGACCAAATCTCTACATGTAAAATTAACCATATTTTAAAAGTTCCCTGTACATATATGAAAAGTTTGATCCTTGAGAAAATATTCTTTAAAATGTTATTGATCTCAAAGAATCACAGAATTTTGCACCTGAAAGATCACCTAGTCCAAATCCCTCATTTCACAGATGATGGCACTGAGACCCATAGGTTAAATGACTTGCCTGAAGTCATAAACAGAGCTAATTTAAGAGCCAAGGATAGCCAGTGTGCCACCAGAAAGGCTGAAGCTGATGGACTGGCTTGAGCTCAAGAATTCTGAGCTGCAGCACAGCTAAAAACAGAGTGAGTGTCCACACTAAGGTCTGGCACCAATATAGTGAATCATGAGGTTGCCTAAGGAGGGGTGAATTGGACCAGCTGGAAAAATGGAGCAGGTCAAAGCTTCTGTGTTGATCAGAACTGGAAATCAAGCCTGTGAGTGGCCACTTCACTACCAGCCTGGACAAGATACAGAGATCTAGTCTTCAACTCTGCACCTCCCCATTCCCAATGAACTCTCCCCCCCCCCCCAAAAAAAAGAGTCAAGAGTAGAAACCGAGTCCCTGATCTGGGACAGGATCTGGGGCACAGTGACTTCTTCTTAAGCCTCAGCTACTCCATCACAGCAAGGCAAAGGAGGAAACAGATTTCCCCAAATGCTGAAACTCAAAAGAACCACATGTTCTTGGGGTGCAGTTGTTAAAATACAGGTCTCTCAAATAAAGTTAGTAGGATTTCCTTCTCATCATTCTTTATAAAGATAACAACCTAATCTGTCTGTATTAAGCAACAGAACTGTGGACTGCTGCCATCTTCTAAATCTATATCCTAATGGGTTACCTTAGTAACAGCCTTAAGCTGTCTGTTGCCATGGTGAATGAGGTCCATAATTGCATCAACAGCCTTGGGGGTGTCAAAGTCATCTGCAAATGCTGCCTTGATGGCTACTTTGGTGCTAGTCAGTCTTTAGGAGAGAAAGTATCAGAGACAAGAAGGCATCAAAGTGGTAGATTTGTCAGCTATCCCAAAATAGGAAACTCTTAAGAATAACAAAAAACAACAATCATTTCCTTAATCATAGAGAAAGTAGGTAATTTGTACAATCAAGGAACTCATGCTACTCCTAAAAATGTTCTTTCCCAGCAGAACATGATGGTGGTGACTGGGGATTCTTCTGGCTCCTTCACCTGCGATCAGCAGCCTTCAACTCTCTTTACCCATCTTTCTAGCGAGCCATAATCTTTTATCTCTCCTTCCCCAGTTGAGGCCCATGAAAACATACGGTCTAGATCTCCCCACTCTGTAGATTTTCCTACAAGTGCCCTGTGTGGATCTTTCTTCTGTTCTATTTGCTTTGCTTTGTCCATGTGTGTGTCATGGTATCTCTCACCTCGACTAAAATGTAAGCCCAAGGGTAGCGATTGTATCATATTTTCTCTATGCCTCAAATATCTCCCAAACTGTGAAGAGCTGGAAAAATGCTTGGGCAACAACTATGACAGACAAGGACACTATGGCACAGTAACATGACTTTGTCTCAAATCACAAAGCATTTAAGAGGCAGAAGAACTGGGGCCCAAAACCCATCTTCTGATCCGAAGGGATTCTTTGCACTTCTCTGTCCACCAGCGACAGAACTGCTGAAGACCCATTCAAAGGGATCAGACTGTTACAAACGATAAACTTAAAAGGTAAGCACTCTGTCGATTAAACCCACCATAAGCACATAAGCATCTTCCTATGTGGTTTTTAAAAAACAATTATGAATTAAACGATCGTGAATCATTAATTAAGCCATTATGAAAATTACTCAGAATAATGGTATAATCATACCATACTTTATAAATTTATCATAAAATATACAAAATCAAAAAAGAAGACAATCTTGAATTCATAGGAAAAATTATCGTACTTACTACCCCACATCTCAAAACCTAAAATTGTTTTGGACAGCTATCAAAAAATATATCCCATGTCAATGCAGTAGAAAAAGCATTGGAGTAAGAATTGGGAAACTTCGTGTAACCTAACTCTACTACTAGCTAGTTGCATAACTAAAGTGAATTAACCAAAGAAAAATCTCACAATTGTTAGAATCTCAAAAGACAGAAGTGACCTCAGATATCCACCATGAAACCTTTATATAACAACAACGTCAAAGTCAGACAGTCTTTGCTCAACAGCCTGAGTACTTAGCACATAATTGGAACTCCATAAATGCTTATTCCTTTCCCTTTCCCTTCCCCCAAACCTACGCTCAGAGTAGCTGTGAAGCTCCAATGGGACAACATGTGTGAAGCACTTGGCAAACACTACAATGCCGTAAATACTAGCTTTGTCATTATCATCATGATCATTGTTACAGTGGTCACACTTCCTCCACCAGCTCTACTCTTCTCTAGGTTAAGTGTCTCTGAGGCCTTCAGTCAAGCCTCTGGCGGTCGAGTTCAATCTTTTCATTCTCATGATTGTGCTGCTCAAGCCATATCCAAATTTGTCAACTATTACCAAAACATAATCCCCGATATTCCCAAATAGATGATCTGACCAATGTAGAACACAGAACAATGATCACTTTCTTTTACTGCTTCCCTCTATAGCTTTAAATACTCTCCTATTAATGTAGCCTAAGACTGTATTAGCTTTTTGGCTTCCAAGTTACACTATACAACTTATAAAGCACTAATTTACCCAAATCACTTTCACACACACTCTCCTATCCTTAACCACGCGGATGATTTTCTGAACCCAGGCTTTATAATATTCAGCCTAACAGTCTACCCTCTTAAGATCTTTTTGGATCCTCACTGATTTCTTCCTTTCTTGAATGCACAAACCTTATCAATTCTAGGAGGGAAAAATAGAGAGGGTCAATGACCTTTCTGGAATCCTCAAATGAAGCACTGAGATGCACATCTTACCTTTCCCAGAGCAGGTCCTCCCTGACAGGATCACACACCAGCTGTCCTTTCATGTATGCATTGGCATCATCCATGAAAGATGCTATTCCAACGAGGTGGTGTTTGGCTTCATGCATGTTGTCATCACTATAGTCTATTGCTAAGGAAGCAGAGATTTCCATTCAGGCTGTGAAAGCTAATGCATCACAAAATGAATATGGAAAATACATATGTAAATTCCGTTCAGAAGAAACATCATGTGGAAGATCATCAGACAAGAAGTCAGAAGGCTTTTATTTGATTCCTGGCCCAGCCCCCTACTAGTTATGGGACCTTGGACAAATCTATTTAACTTCTGAGAAGCAGTTTCATCATCTGCACAATTGGGGTGACATTGGTCTTAAATATTGTTCTATTATACAGTATCAAGCACATATATTTAAACATGGAAAGGCTTCCTACTGGTATTTTCCCAGAAGACTGCTGGACCCTGTTGTCAGCCCTGATATATTACCATCCTTTAGAAATCAAGCAGAAGATCATCAGTACTCGTGCTTCTTCAAAAGTATTAGTGGGTGTATGTGAACCTAATTATGACATGACCTGACAATTATTTCCTCCTTGAGAGAAAAATCACTGACCGAAGGAAAACCTTCAGAAAGACCATTTAGTCCAACTTCAGAAAAAAAATTTAAACAGAAAAGAGAAAAATAGTTCATCAGCAGAAGTCTCCCACCCCCCACACTGCCAGTTCTAGGGAGGGTATAAACAAACTTGAGCAATGAACATTTAAAACTCTTATTCAAACTCTTATTTCAAGAAATATGCTTCTATCAGACTTGGACAGATTCTGACACACATTTTTATAAATTAATTTACAAACTTTTAAAAAGCCTTCCCCAAAATACTTCTTTCCAACTCTTTGTTAGTGAGGAACACAAACATCACCTGGGTATCTATCAGAAAGGTAAGAAGAAACTTAAAAGTGCTCAGTGCTTGGCAGAAAAAAATGCAGCTGTGAGTAGCAGGGAAAAAGCCGAGGGAAAAAAAAAATCTTAGTAGCAATTTTCTTTGATAAAGGTCTCATTTCTAAGATATATAGGAATTGATTAAATTTATAAGAATAAGACTCTATTCCCCAATTGAGAAATGATCAAAGGACATAAACAGGCAGTTTTCAAAGAAAGAAGTCCAAGCCATCAAGTCATATGAAAAAATGCTCCAAACATTAATAACTATAGGTACTACCTCACATCCCTCAGACTGACAATATTGACAAAAAAGGGAAAATGACAAAATCTGGAAGAGTTGTAGGAAAAGAGATATTATTAATACACTGTTGGCAAAGCTGTGAATTGGTTTAACCTTTCTGGAAAGTAATTTGGAACTATGTCCCCCAAATTTTCTTTGATCCAGTGATACCATTATTAGGCCTATACTCCAAAGATATCAAAGAAAGAAGACCCAAATGTACAAAAACATTTTTAAATTTATTTTTTATATAAGTTCTTTCTATAGAGATAAAGCAAAAACCCTAATCAATTAAGGAACAATTAGTTGAACAAGTTACAATATGTAAAGGAACATCATTCCACCATACGATGAAATTGGATGGTTTTAGAGACCTGCAGATATATTTGAACTGATGCAGGGTAAAGTAATCAGGAGAAGCAGAACAATTAATACAGTAACAACAATGCTGTAAAGACAAACTACTCTGAAAGACTTAAGAACTCTGATCAATTCAAAGACTATCATTTCAGATGATCAATCTCTCAACAGAGAGGTGATGCAGAATAAAATATATATTTTTACATAGCTAAATGTGAGGATTTGTTTTGTCTGACAATGTATATTTCTTACAGGGGTTTTGTTCTTTTGTTCTTTTTATTTTAGAAGGGGGAAGGCAAGGCAATTGAGGTCAAGTGACTTGCCCAAGGTCACACAGCTACTTCAGTGTCGAATGTCTGAGGCCAAATTTGAACTCAGGTCCTCCTGACTCCAAGGCTGGTGCTCTATTCACTGCACCACCTAGCTGCCCCTTGTTCTTTTTTCCAATGGGACTTAGGTGGGGGGAGAAAAATAAATACCTGTTAAATGAAAATTTTCTTTAAAAATACAGTGCAGCCTGATTTGAGTAGCAGGGAATATCTATCCTTTAGAGCAGCTACACTAGGGGCAATGTCTTTTTCACAATTCCAAAGGCCCCTGCTCTAGCCACTTTTCTAGCTGCTCACTCTCAGAACAGACCATGTGCATACATTACACTTCTTGATCCCCTGGTCCCTGACAGCCCTCAAACTTCCATAAATGTGTCGCCTGCCTAAGAGTCTGGAAACTAGGGCCTCTTCCAAGGCTGTGCAGAGGACTGTAAAGCCCACTCCAGGTCACCACCCTAGCTAGCCAATGTCACATGCCTCGCCTGGCCTTAGAGGTCCTTCCTACAGAAGAAGTGTATAAAATCTTCCACGTCTCCTTGCTAGAACAGCCAGTCACTTCCATCAGATATTCTCCAGTGTGGGTCAGACACTTTCTTACAGCATCTCCATGCCCCATTCATGTCTGATCATCTCCAAATGCTTCTTCACCAAGACACAGAAAGAACCAGCTTGTCAGGTTGTTAGGCCACAAGTAGCCATGAGAAGGGATATTAACCTTGTTCTTGACAACCAGCTTCTGCAACAGCCCTAGTAGAGAGGTGAGCTGTGCCCAAGCTAGAGGACTTCTAAGTTACCCAGAGGGTACCACTGCTGCCACTACTACTAGAGTTAGGGCTTGTACAGCCGCTGCAGCTGCTGCCTCCTAGGAAATACTCAGGCATTGCTTCCAAAACTAAGGTGGTAGCTTTCTTCACTTGCAGTCTTTTACAGTTACATTGCCTTTGAAATAACCAAGTATCAAGGCTTCAACCTCTCGTGTATCTTATTCTTGTTCTAAAACAGTGGTTCTCAACCCTCCTAATGCCACGACCCTTTAATACAGTTCCTCATGTTGTGGTGACCCCCAATCATAAAATTATTTTCATTGCTACTCCATAATTGTAATTTTGCTACTGTTACGAATCGTAATGTAAATATCTGATATGCAGG
>JAQQSW010001110.1:0-22220 GCA_028646575.1 Pseudocheirus occidentalis
AACTGCTTCTCTTTGGAGCAGCAAGCCTGAAGGTCTTCCCCATCCCTAGCCTGATTTTTTTTCTAATTAAAGGGGCTATCCTTTGACTTACTTCTTAAAGAGGCCTATCCACTAAATAGGTGTTACCTCACTCTAAGTGAGTACCTGAAAATGCCTTAGCCTAAAAGGGCCAGGGTCTTCCATTGCATCCTGGATCATCGCCAGTCATCCTAATGAATATCTGGTCACTGGATCCAGGTGGCTCTGGAGGAGAAAGTGAGGTTGGTGGCCTTGCACAGTGCTCCCTCACTCAAAGCAAAATCAACTGCAAGTCATATCATCATTTCCCTGATGCCATGGTCCTCTTTGAAAATGAAGGACAAACAATTCTACTGGAGAGCATATGGTAAAAAAATGTACAAAGATACCAAAAATAAAAGGTAATTTGGAGGACAACAACCAAGGGCAGAGGCAGTAATGAGGAAATACCTTGAATAGGGATTATATCTGACTTGAGTCTTTTTAGGAATATATAGATTCTAAGAAGAAGAAATGAGAAAGAAGAGCATTACAAGAATGGGGAACAGTTTGAGCATAAAAGGAAAGAGAAGACATTACATGCATAGGGAAAAGCATCAGGTCAATTTCACTGGACATAAAATACATAAGAAATGGTAATATGATATGTCTGAAAGGATAGGCATCATCTTTCTCTACCTTGACACATTAAAAAATAAAATCCCTATAAAAATTTAGCTCCTGGTTTCTTTATCTTTTGATCCCATATTTCTCTTTTCTCAAGGAAGGATATTTTGATTCAAATCATTACAAGGAACCGAGATTTTAAAAAAAAGATGCACAACAGATATTAAAATTAAAGAACTTTATGCAATTTCTTGGTTTAAAAAGTATAATAGTATAAAAATGGTTAGCAAATACCTCAAAATTTAAATTGAAACAGCACGTAAGTTAAAAGGGATTATATAGTAAATACTTAAAGAATATGTAATTTAGTTAGCGGGCAGTACTCATATAGAAACTTCCTACACAAGCACATTCCTTGACCTTCTTTTTACTTAATAGATAAGTCCAAGGCAGTTGGTTGAGGTACATAGATATTAAGTGACTTGTATCCCAAGGCATTGTGACCCTAGGTATTGTGCTAAAGAAATAAATACAAAGAGATAGCTCTTTTCCCTAAGCTATATGCATTCTACTCTATGGACACTCAAAAATATGTGTTTGTAGTTGGGTGTCCCTATTTGGAAGAAGCAAAATTATAGATTTGTAGGGCTAGAAAGGACCTTAAAAAGATCTTATCAGAGCAGGATTCTATTACACAGGTATTTTGCGATTTATTGCATCCAATATATAGGAAACCATAATGAATCAATCTACAGACATGTATTAAGTACCTATTTTTTAGCAGGTACATTTATATTATATACTAGGGACACAAATAAGAAAGTGAGATAGCCTCCCCCTGCAAGGAGCTTATATCATATTCTATGGGGAATGTTGTTGTGTTGACACAAAAAAGGTTAGAATCTCTATTTGCAGGAAATATAGACTCATAAAATGGTACAACTAGAAATGATCTCAGAGATCCAGTGAAAAGAAAATCAGGGAAGGAGGCAGACGATTTGGGTTGGAATCCTTGGTCTGTTACTTACAACCATGTGGACTTAGTTGAGATATTTTGCTTCTCTGAATATTAATTTCCTCATCCACCAAATGAGGAAGTTAGAATAGATGACTTCTGTAATCCCAGCAATAAATCTGTCGCGCCAGAGGTCTAGCTGCAGATAACTGTTAAACAATTGTCAAAGCAAAGCATACAGCTGGAAGATGTATTCTCACCAAGGTATCCACCAGTATCATGGAGTATGTGATGGAAAAGAGATTCTCTATTGATGTGGAGGTCCTGTAGATAATTCTCTCTGTGCACAATATATTTTTCTTATGAAATAAATACTGCCCTATGAAACATCATAGATGATGATGGATTAGAGTCCATAGACCATTTTAAATTGGCATTGGGTTGACAAAAAGTACAAACATTAACTCTCAAAATTGCTAAATATAACCATCTCTATCTTCCAACCAAAGTACTTGCTTTCCTCCAAATATGTACTTTGCCAAATCCATGCCTTAACTCATATTTTTTCCTATACCTAGATTGTCCTTCTACTTTTATAGCAAATCCTATATTGTCATGTTAAAATATTGATAATCTTTCAAAAATTAGGTCAAATACTACCACCTCCAAGAAGTCTTTTCTCTTCTTCAAAATTATTAATGATTTATGAAACATGTACTGTGTTCCAGGGACTGTATTAAACTGGGGAAACAAATGGAAAAGCAAGATTATCCCTGCCTTCAAGGTGCTTACATTCTATTCCCATTATACATTTCATATAGTACTTTCTTTGTACATCCTTTATGCCCTATCAAATTCTATTTTATACTAGTTAATGTAGTGTTCTTTCCACTGCAGTTTAGAGCAAGAGATCTTAAATGGATTTGTGAACTTTACTTTTTCTTTAATGACAACTGTATTTGAATGTAATTGGCTTCCTTTGTCATCCTACATATTGAAAAAGTATTCTGAGAAGGAATTCATAGGCTTAACCAGACTGCCAAAGAGGTTCATAATAAAAAAGTTTAAAGACCCCTTCTTTGGAGCAATGATCATGTTTTATCTTACATATGTATGTCCCTGCAGTACCTAGTATGGTGTTTTAGAAATGGTAGTTACTTAAATAATTGTTTAAATAACTCTAATTGTTGGATTTTTTTTGAATGAGGATTTGAATTTTCATCTTCCAATTTCTAATGCAATTTAGATGTCTGTTTCATGTAGCAATTATCCAAATACAATGCAGGAGGCAGAATATTCAATCTGTATATATTACATATCTTCAGTGTTTCTCTGCTTCTAGCTTAGCATGAATAAACGTCTATTAGAACTGAAGTCTATCTATTCCATCTTTGACTACATTAAAGGAAAAATTGCATTTACTAGCACTAATCAGGTTTGCCAGACTACACATATCTAACAGCTGGAGGAAGAAGCTAAGTGTTATTGGAAATGGAACACTGAACCTGGAGTCAGGAAGACCTGAATTCAAATTGTGCCTCAGATACTAGCTGGGCACAGCTGATACTTACCTTGGACAAGTCACTTAACATCTATCTGTCTTGTTTTTTAACTGTAAAATGGGGCTAATAATAATAGGATAAAATGAGATAATATTTGTAAAAGTGCTTAGCATAGCACCTGGTATGTAGTAGGTGCTATATAAATGCTAGCTATCATCATCATTATTATTAACAGGTCATCACAGTGTTAGAGAATGTTAGAGCTGAAAGGAACAGTAGAGATCACTGAGTTCAACCCCCTTAATCAACATTCAAAGACAGAAGTCCATCCACCAAGGCAAAGTAACTTGTTTAAGGTCACACAGAGAGTAATAATAATAATAAAAAAAGTAGAGACATAGTCCTAGAAGGCATCTATGTGACACAGTGGATAGAACACTGAGTCCAAAGTCAGAAAGACCTGAAATCAAATCCAGCCTCAGATACTTACTAGCTGTGTGACCTTGGGCAACTATAAAACAAGGATAATAATAGTAACTATCTACAGTGTTGTGAGGATCAAATGAGTTAATATTTATAAAGTGCTTTGCATAGTGCGTAGTGCTTGCTTGTTTCCTTCCCTCCTTAATACAGGGCTACTCAAGCACTCAACAGTGAAGACCACTTTGTTCACCTTGAGGTTCAGCATAACATAGTTGATCATATGATCAGATGCTAACTCCTACCACTCCCCAGGCTTGGTCTTTGGGAAATTAATCCCAGAAACTCTCATTAGTTTACATTCTTAGTCCTTCACGATCTAGTGTTCTCAAGACTTTGGAGAAATAAAAAAGCAGTCCCTCCTATGTAAAACATTGGGGATCCTCTCTCTTAATGTTGTAGTAGAGAGTCATAGAAAGTAATTTCACTTATCCCACAATTCATCTAGTTAAAAGTATAGATGCATGTCATTATTTATATAAAAATAAAAGCATCCTTGGTAAAGACCCAGGATAACGACCCCCTTTTAATCTTTAGCATCACCTTGCGAAGACTGTCTTTTTAAAAGTGACTGTTAGAAGTGAGGATTCCACCAAAGAATCTACTACAATCTAAACCTCTGATTCTTTATAAAATATACTCTGATCTTGTAATTCACAATGAGATTAGTAACCACTGGGAAATCTATACTTTAAGGTAAACTAAACTTAATGGAAAGAAAAAAGCTGTTCTAGGTACGACGGACAAAGTTAAGGAAAGCACAGAGATTAAATAATAGAAGAGCCAACATGTAGAAACAACATGCAAACTCATTTGAACTGAGAGGAAGAACTAGTCAATGAGAAGCTAATGAATAAAGCAGCTGTGGCATGAATAAATAAACCCTTATGAAACTAATAAGACTTTTAATTTGAAAAAGTGGTCAATGGATTACTGCTGTATAGTTTTTTTTGTTTTTAAGGAAACGACATAACAAACATGTCAGGATACACCTAAAGGAAGCATTACATATATATATGTAATTATTATATTATAATTATATATTTTATAATATATAATATTTATAATATATAATATTGTATAATATATAATAGAATATTTGTAATATATAATAGAATATAATAATTATAATATTATAAATAATGATTAATATATATAAATTAGATGGACTTGAAGTCAAGACCTGGACTTGTATCACTGTTTCAATACCAATCACCTATGTGATAGTTATAGTGTAAGCTCTGAAGGCAGACACGGTCTTTTGCCTTTCTTTTTATTCCCCAGGGCTCAGGACATAGAGCTTGGGACACAGTAGATGCTTAATAAGTGTTTGCTGACTAACTTACATTTTATTTCATACTAGTAGTAGGGCATGAAGATCTGTGAAACACTTGTTTGACCTAGAATGATCTAGTAAGTATCACCAATATTATTGAACGAGGCATCTGGAGCTCAGAGATGCAAAATCACTTATTCATGACTTAGGTTCAAATCCCAATTTTAATATTAATACTATTTTAACTCTCTAAACTTCAATTTACTCATCTGTAAAATGGACATAATGTTATTGGCAGCATGTCACAAAGGATAGAAAGACTGATCTCAGTCAAGAAGACCTAAGTTTAAATAGTACATTCAACTCATACATAGTTAGAAAAGGAGAAAGGAAGCCATATTGTGCTTCAACTTGCTCACTTAACAAAATGGGAGACTAAAATAATGGGTGTAAGCCTGCTTTTCCCCAACTTTGTAAGAATGAATGTAACCACTTGGGAATCTACAATGTACCCTGGGAGCCGCTGGGAGAAAATCACTATTAAAACACAATATACTAGGATGAAACATAATACTTTGTGCTCACCAGGATGGGAGATGTTGAAAGACTAATACTATGCCATTTAAGGATGAGTTGAAGAAACTTGGAATATTTATCCTGGAGAAAGGAAGATTTAAGGGGAGGAGGGCAGAACTAATACTAAGGAACAGAAGTTAAAAAGAGGAAAAATTAGGTTTTATTTAATGAAAAACTTCTTTAAAGTTATAGTTATCCAAAAGCAAAATGAGCTATCCCCGTTCCCCTTTACTGTAAGTCTTTAAGCTGGATAATTGGGTGGGGGGAAGTCGTAGGGAGGAATTTTGTTAGATTACAGGTTGGAATAAATGGCCTCTGAGGTCCTTTTCAATTCTCAGATTCTATATTCCTGTGATTTTGCTATTCAATTCATTTTTCTAAGGTCCCCAAAGTCTAGAAAATTGAAATATTAATGAGTGGAAGACTAACATGACAAGGAAAACCTCAAAAGGAAACACAAACTAGATTACTCTATGTTGTACTATAGTATAAGAATAGGCTGCAAACAGTTTATATGGCCAGATACAATCCCACAACATTTCTGGCATTAACCCCAGAAACACTTTTGCAAATGGGCATGTTGAGATCGGACAAACAGGTCCACATGAAAAATAAATTTCCAGAACATGAGGTGACTTGCCTCTCTATCCATTCTCTACTGACAGTTTCTTTCAATAAGTGAGAAAGAAGCAGATTGCAAATATCATCAACATCATGAAAGACTTACTATGAACACAGTACTTCATACTAAGCCTTTGCAACAGGAAAATAAAGTATTCTACAAAAGACAGGGCAGGAGAAATTTCTTTCTATGCATCCTGATATCTAATTAAGCATAAATGTTTAAAATTATTAACATGAGGGATATGATGGGACAGAAAAGTTAGGATTAGCAGGAGAGAGAAATAAGATCTAATGAAATGAAAAGCTTTGAAAGTGTATCATTCACACGTAATTCTAAGTGAATATTAATGAACATCCTCTAAATTCCATCTTTGTTGAAAAGAGGGAAAATAAGCATATGGAACAGAAAAATAAGAATTTTGGCTAAGAAATAAAAGACTGAAAAATAGAAAAAGGCTTGACTGAAAGGCTAAAAAAGAAAAAAATAGTTTTAAATTTATCTCACTGACATCTCTAAGATATTTAGTATCTAGCAAAATAAAATATATCTTGCCTATAGTATTCTGAAATACTTTGTATTTCTACCACAGAATTCACTTGCATGCATGTGAGTATATGTATGAGATTGGGAAAGGGAGAGGAATTTTGTACATTTGCATTCTAAAATGCTGACAACAATCTTCCTTGCTGCAATACACCAGGGATAAGAATAAAAGCTCTACCCTGCAGTAACTAGATGCATAAAACACTTAGCTATCCTGGGAGGAAAGCAATTGCCTTCTGTGCTGTAGCCATGCAAACTCATTGCCACATAAACTTACTGCTGTATTTGAATGAAATCAGGATCCCGAAAATCTTCCTTCCCTCTACCGAACGAAATATGCTACATGGGCAAAGATAAGGGAATTGATATCATGGACTCTTAAGATTAGTCTCAGTGCCTCAGACAACAGTTTGGAATCCCATATAAAGGCTTATAACCTTTCTTTATGTTTCATACTGTCCCATCACCTCCAAAAGCATATTTTCTTTTCTTTTTTTTTTGAGTGACCAAAGTACAGAGATTTTTCCAGTCTAGGCCACTTTCTGCAGTGAAAAATGGTTCACTTCTCTGGATAGACACCAAGTACACAATGTGAAGGAAAACAGATCCCAGAGATTTTTACTGCAGTATGTTTTCAGTAACACATTTTTGTTCATGATGGAATATTGTTCATAGAATTTTATTTTTATCTTGCTTCTGGAATTTTTCTAATCATACCTGTACACTTGAATGTTTATACTGAGACCTCAGAGCTCTGAACATTAAAATATGGGGACTGGGTATTGCTCCATGGATACAAAAATTTGTTTAAAAAAAAACAACACAATGAAACATGAGCTTGCATTTTTTGTCTCTGGCTCTTGATGCTGCTGTTGGCAAACCTCTTGAATTCTGTACTTGTTAATTATGACATAAGTGTAATCCCTCAACTAAAATACAGATTTAGTATCCAATATGCTGGGCACTACAACCCACATATTTTCATGAACTTTCAATAAATTACAAAAAAAATTTAATGATATGAATAAATTTTAAGACAGAACAATTCTCTAGCCTAGATTGAAATAATAATCTAATAAATTATATCTGAGTAATAAATAATCCCAAATAATGGACACATTATAGATTCATTCCCACAAAAAGTGTTTATAGACAAAGCACCGTATCAAGTCTTATGATCAGAAAAATCAGAAAATTAGCTAGATGATGAGATAAATAATTAGTCCCTCATAGAGAGGGGAAGAAGACTAATGAATTGAATTATCTCAACTATATTGAAATGAGTATCCATTATGTCAATAATGCTGAATATGCTTATTTGACAATTTCTTCCTAGACAAGATGAACTGAATCATTCATTTAAAAAGTCAGAAGAAATATATTTCTCAGGAAGTGGTAGATTCAAAAGCTGTGATAGTAGGTTTGCACATGAGTAAATGTGACACAGATGAGAAAAAGGAGATAAAACTCTGATATGTACAAAATCTCTCCAATCATTAGGAGGTTCTCCCTATGTAGTCCTGAATCTAAACCTCTTAAAGAAACATCAGTATCCCATAGGAGAGATCAAGAATGAATATTTGCAGGCAATAGCAAATGTATGAAATCCTGTTACTGGTCCAGGAAAGAAGACATCGATCATAGTGACATGTGATTCCTTGCTGAGAGTAGGGGAGTCAGCCATATGCACATATGTCATGGTTAATCAAATAAGGAAGCATGTCCTCTTTCTGGGGACTGGTATATGAGTGAGAGCCAACTTAAAAGAAATTTAGTTGTCAACAAAGATTCACTTTTGCTGATTGGTGCAGAAATAAGTAAAATTTGCAAAAGAAATCTGAATTGTATCTATAGTGGCTTGAAGTCCTGGAAAGTAAAAGGGTTCTGCAGGAGTATGTTTATCTTTTTAACCATTCAAAGGATAGGATTCTGTTAGAAAAAGAAGGCAAAATGGTACAGTGGAAAAATAACTTTGGATTTGGATTCAAAGAATCTGGGTTCAAATCCTGGTTCTGCAACTTACTGTCAGTGTGACCTTGCAAAAGTGATTTCAACTCTCCAAGTCTCAGGTTCTTCCCTTGTTAAATGCGAAGTTATCCTATATGGTCTTTCAAATCTTCTCTAGCTGTAAATTTTATGATCTTATTGAATTTTTGTACCAGTGTTTCAAATATTTGAATGACTTGTTCCTAACTAGATATAGACATAGATCTTATGAGACTAGGGAAGAATTTGTTTGTTAGGACAGTTGCTGACCTGAGCAAGAGAACTTTAAACCAAAAATTGATGGAGAGAAAAACCAGAGAAAAATAGAAAACTAAACAATATGGAGAATAAAAAGTGTGACCTGGAAGAATTAGAAGGAATTCAGAGTTCTTCTTGTCTAATCCTTAGCTAAAAGCATGAATCCCTCTTCTAATATTCCCAACAAGAGATTATGTATTTCCTCTGAACTCTATCCCGACTCACTCTCTCTGTGTCTCTCTGTCTCTGCCTTTCTGTCTGTCTCATTTTCTCTCCCTCCCTCCCTCTCTCTCTCTCTCTCTCTCTCTCTCTCTCTCTCTCTCTCTCTCTCTCTCTCTCTCTTTCTCACTCTCTCTCTCACACACACACACACACACAATCTTCATGTTTTCTACAACAAAAGGTTGGAGCAATACTCAATCCACTGCATGATACCATAAAGTCTAAATATTTTGGCAGGCTATCTAATAATGGGTTGAAACAAATAAATTAAATTTTAAAGAAATAAATGTAAAATGTTATAAGGGATGCTGCTCTGGAAGGGGCATGAGGAAGTATACAGTGAGAAATCTAGGATATGTAAAAACAAATGATAGCAATAAAAGTCCACTAATTTAAAAAGGGAAACAGAAGAAATAAATTTACTGTCCTTATTTTAGTCTTCAAAATCAGCAGCTTAAATCTTTGATTGGAAAAATATGGATAGGTGACAAGTAATGAATAAATAAGATATTTATTGAATAAATTGAATGTTTACTTGGCTGCAAGATGAAAGTGAATCAACAGTTTGACATGGTTGTAAAAAAAAAAAAGCTAATGTAATCTTAGAACACAGCCTATACAGAAAAAAGGAAATAACTGCTTCACTGACCTCTTTATAAATCAGACTACATCTAAAATATCATATGGAGTTCTGGGTTCCACATTTTCAGAAGACTATTGGTAAAAAAAAAAGTGACTACATACAGAGTAAAGCAGCTGGGATGGTGAGAGGACAAACAGTTGAAAGGCTTGAGAAGTTTATACTAAAAGAAGACTTAGGGGAGATAGGAATTATCCTCCAACATTTGGAAAGATATATTAAAAAGGGATTATTAGGATTTACCTTCAATTGCTCCAGCTGGAAGAAATAGAACCAATGGTTGAAAAAGGCAGAAATGCGTATTTTAGCTTGTGATAAGCAAGAATTTTCTCATTAGAGCTCTCTAAAAGTGGCATGAACTGATTTGTGAGACAATGAGTTCTTCATTACTGAAAGTATTTGATCACAGGTTGGGTGTTTACTCTTCAGGGATCTCATAAAGGGCATTCTTGCATGAAAGGACAGATTAGGCCTTATTTATTCTAAGGTCTCTTCCAAACTAAAGATTCTACAGTTCTGAAAAGGCTTAGGAAAGATAGTACAGCAGAGAGTGTGTGCGTGTGTGTGTTGTGCATGTGTATGTGTCCGTATATCAAACTCAGAAAGAAAGTATCCCATGCCTCTTCTTAAAGACTTCATACAGGAATGCTTAACATTCCTTCCATTGCTCAAGTTCAGAAACGGATTTTTTTTAATAACACCACAATGTTTTGAGAGAGACACCAAAGAGATTATCAGCTCAATAACCACATCTGAGCATATATACAGGGCCTCTCACCCATGTGAGCAAAGATGGGAACAGTAAGTAGCAATGCCTGTATACGGAGCTCAGAATGACAGCATCAGCAGGAGACATCAGTAACATGACTAGTAATGAAAAAAAAATCTCAGTTAGAAGTTGATTTTAATACCTTGCTCCACTCCTACAAAGCAAAATAGTCACCTGTCAACTCCTGAAGGCATTCTGAGATACTGACTTTCAGAGTCCATCCATCCATCACCACCATGTTCACAGTGGTTCCCTGTAGCCCTGCTGAAGTCTCAAGTGCTATTCACCAGACACTCTACTTTTTAAATCTCAAAGACTTCTTGGGTACTATTCACATCCCCTAAACCAGTGCTTCTCAACCTGTGGGTTATGTTCAATTTGTAATTTTGTATTTTGGAGGGGTGGGGTCTTTTTGGAGGGGAAAGGCAGGGAAATTGGGTTTAAGTGACTTGTCCAAGGTCACACAGCTAGTAAGACACTCAAGTGTCTGAAGCCAGTCCTCCTGACTCCAGGGCTGGTGCTCTATTCACTGTGCCACCCAGCTGCCCCTGCAATTTCTTTAAAACAATACTATCAGGTAGGTGCTGGTGGGATTATTAGTTCCATTTTACAGATGAGATTTTAAGAGGTAAATGATTTGCCCACGGTCACTCAGGTAGTAAGTGACCGAGGAAGAACTTCTGATTCCAAGTTCAACACTTTTTCTACTAAAGTAATATTTTTTAATGTAAATTAAATAGAGAAAATTCCCATTTCATCTTTGGAATACTTAGAAAGAAAAGACCTACAAAGATGTGATATTCCGCTGTTTTCCAGATAGATTTTATACTTAAATCAGCAATAGTATTCATTACTAGGACTTTAAGCAATTTTAGCCTCCTCACAACTATACCACATGGCAAGAGAAAAGTAATTTGTCAGTGACTCCCTAGAATGTAGCAATCCTTCAGCATCCAAGTTCCATGGGTCTCACTGTGAGCCAAACTGTGGAAGATTCCAATGTAGTATGATGGAAAGAGCCCTGGATTTAAAGACCAGGGACCTCCTGAGTTCTAGTTCCAGCTCTAATATTAACTCACGTAAATAACCATAGACAAACCACTTCATCACTTTGAGCCTCAGCTTTGACTTCTATAAAATGAAGGGACTGTAACAGATGATCCCTATGTCCTATCTTGCTCTAACCGCTATTATTCTATGATTCACAGGATTCCTACCTAGCTGCCATATGGCAAGATGATACAAAGGAACTGACGAAAGGGCACACACAAATAGGTATTCAGTTAATAATAAAAACCTCATGTGGGTTAGAAAAAGAAAATACTGATCAACGCAAAGCTCTCTTGTTAGATCATTTACCATTTAGCTTTACATTGTGTCCCATCCCAAACCAAGGATTACGAAAGCATGATAAATCTACATGTTTTGTTTTTCTTTAAATCTTTAGATGAAAAAGCATTTTAAATCAAGGGACTTCCATCCCTTGTCATCCACGGACTGATCAGCACACTACTTTCCAAACCTATCCAAACCAATAAACATTTATGAAGTGCCTACCATGTACTAACACCATATTCTACCAGGCAGAAATTCTGAAAAAAAAAAAAAAACAACCCACCACTTTCAATGTTGATGTAGTAAATCAGTTTGTTATAATTTCTGTTAGGATGAAAAGAAATTCTATTCCTTGGCCTTTGAGCATTTCCAGCATGCACTTGTACTAAAAATAAACAATCCTTTCTGACTTTCCTCTGGTGGCAACTAGACAACCAATCAACCAAACAAAAACAAATGAAGAAAAAAATGTGATGTTTTAGTATTGCACATTAGTAGGAAATAACTTTCATTTAAGTGAAGAAAAAAGTATAACCGATTTTGAGAATGGAAATCTTCAAGCAAATCAGCTTTTAGAAGGAAAATGAAGAAACAGAAAATGTCCTATTAATGTTTTAGATGTTTTGGCAAGAAATATTTTATTTAATCAGAGTTACTGAAAGTAGAGGTTAATAGAGAGGTCAAAGGAGTGCTTTTCTGGCAAAATGAATGGCCTTTTCCCCCTTAAAAATGTTAAAATCATATATACTCTTTATATTACTTTGAATCAGACCTAACTAAACAAACTACCTAGTAATATCATCTATCCATGATTAGTCTAAAGTTTAGATTCCAAGTCTAAATAAAGCTTTAGGTTTTAATTTGCCATTTGCTTTATGGATAATGGTTTGTTTGTTGTTGGTTTTTCTAAGCCTCCCTCCTCCTGTCATTTCTTCTGCTAGACATTTTTCTCTGTTTTCCCAAGAGTGAGTTTCTCTTTCCACATCACCTCTGCCCTTCATTGCCCCATGATTCTATTGTACTTTCCTCCTGTGTTAGCTCCACACTTGTAGGACTGCCTTTTTTCCTCTGGATCTTTCCCCTTCCCACAGTCTTCCTGTAGTACCAGATGTTTCTGACTGTACAACGATGGCCAGTTAACTAGGGTAGCTTATTAAACTGTCATTTTTATCTCTTTGTAGTCATTGGCTTCATAAAGAAAGGTTGCTTATGGAAGGTGATCCTAAAAACCACTGGGAAGCTTAAGGTGTCTAATGAATGAGTTTCATTTCTCTGTTTTTTTAATGCTTCCTTCCCAAAACAGTAACTAACCTTCAGATGAAAAGGAAGCACTATGTAATAGTGAAAAGCAAACACTCTTACTATGAGAGCCCACATAATTTAAAGCGTGACACGTTGAAGAAATTGCAAGTACATTGGCAATGCTGAAAAAAAGCCTAGTTTTAAAATTATATGATGTGCATTTCAAGAAGGGGACCTATGAGGCTATCAGACTTTTTTTGTTATTTTTGTTTTGTCTTCTTTTGGTGAGGCAATTGGGTTTAAGTGACTTACCTCGGATCAGACAGCTAGTAAATATCAAGTGTCTGAGGTCACATTTGAACTCAGGTCCTCCCGACTCCAGGGCCAGCACTCTATACTTTGTACCATCTAGCCACCCTATGTTTTGATTTTCTGAGGTCACTGCTGTTGTCAGATACATGTTGCTCTTAATGTGTTATTAAACGCTTTTGTGGGTTCTTTCTCCTCTTACTCCATTACAATCTTGTTGAAAAGTAAGGAGAATAGGAAAGTTGTAAAATTATTAAAGTTGCAAGGCCCATTTAACAGTTTTTTTTTTCTTACGGAATGAAAAAAATCTCATTCCTATCCCCAAATTTTCTACATGCAGCAAGAATTTTAAAAATAATATTGATTCATTTAAAGTCTTTCATCCAATAAAGAGCTTCTACTAGGCTCAAGGGATTGACACGTGGGTGTGGGGAGTGAAGAGAATGAGGGGGAAAATGATAAGGAAATTTTTTTCCAGAAATCATTTGTGAAACAGCCATTTACAGCATGACATCCCAAGAAACAGTGTTACCACCATGGTATTTTCCATTCAAAAATTTATATATGTCCCCAATTCATCACTGCACTGTTTAATGAGGCCCTACTTGAAACTAAAAGCCGAAATATTGCCTTTAGAAGAAGAGCGCTGCTCTAAGAACCATATAACAAACATGAATGACACCCTACTGCCATGTTTTATTCCCTTCTTATTATGTTTCCTTAAGCTTTGCAATCAATGAAAAGGTGTGCTATGTTTCATTTTTACTTTAGTGCAGAATTCATAAACAAAACCAGCTAATATGGACAATATAAGCAATGCTGGTAACAGCATCTAAAGAGGAGTTTGCATAGAGGCATGTAATAATGAATTATTGAACTGTAACCAATGTACAGAAAACTGATCATTCGTGGGAGAAATGCATCCTACTCAAGTTGTAAGGGGTTGTATGAAAATTACATGATACACTTTGAAAGGGGTGGATTATACTATAAGTGATCAAGTCACCACTGATATAATATCTGATAATGACCGATATAACAGTATAATAACAAGTCATATAATAATATAAGCATAGTTGATGAGAGACTATGCCCATGGATTTCTTATGAGACATGAAGATTTTTTGTAATGATTGACTGAATGAGCCTCGGTGCGTTTAGGGAAGGGGCTTCATCATGAGTAAAGTCACAAGCGGGTGAGGATACTTTTCTCTTTGGTTGTGTACAATTTTGTTGTATATTTGAATATCAAGTTGTGCATAGTAGATTTGCAGTTTCACATGCAATCATCTTTTTTTTATTCTTCTGTGTTAGGGAAATGCTTATTTTATCCCATAAATTAAAAATAAATAAATAAAATCTCTGCCCATTTGCATATGGCTTATAATATTTACATAAATGCTCATGTGTCTATCATTTTTCTTTATGGTGAGCCAGTGCAATATGGGAGAAAGGGCATTGGCCTCAAACAGCACAGGTTCCAGTTCAGGTGATGCCATTTATTTATTAGCTGTATGACCTCTCTATGTCTGCATTTCCTAATCTGTGAAATGAGGATAGTAACATTAATACCACCAATTTTATGAGTTTGTTGTGAGGGAAAAAAAGGAGATGAGCATGCTGTAATTTTAAAATGCTATATAAATATATCCTCCTATTATTGTTTATACTTGATTTTTCTTTGGTGTTTGGAATTCCCTGTGAGGAAACTCCCTCTCCCAACACAGATCAGCAACTGTTCAGCATCTTTTAGTCGTGGAAAGGTGTTTGGGACACTGACAATTGGAATTATCTACTCAGTCACATAGTCAACATGTGCTCAAGGCAGGATCTGAACCCATGACTTTCCAATACTAAGGCTAGCCTTCTATCCACAACTCTATGTTTCCTCTCTTCACAATTATTATATAAGCACATTATATATTGTATATCACCCATATGTTAACAAATTATACTAGAGCTCCAAAGCCTGAAAAATCAAAACAACTTTCACGGAAATATGAGGTTTTCCACAGAGGAGCTACCAATGAAAGGAGGTACTGACCGCTGATAATGACTTTGTTCCGTGCACAGGCTGACACCATCCAACAACTCATTCCTGCTGTTCTTAACGCTTCATTTTATTGCAGCATCTAGAGAATTTGTGTGGTGAAAGGTATGTTCTGACTTTGAGATTCTATTGAGCTAAAATGTCGTGAATAGAAAAGCTCTGTAAAGTCATCTGACAGTATTTATTTTCAAATTGTCCATTTTGTAGTCAGGACTTGATATATGAAAAGATATATAAAATGGCCGAAAAATGATTTCCCTGCAATGATTCCATATTTAACTATCCCCAAACATACTCATATAGCTTGACTAAGTTCACAGACTAGTTAAATGAAAGTATAACTAGAGTTTTTAAAATGTTACAAAGGTGACAGTGAGAGCCACAGCAACAACATTTTAAATGGGAGATGAATTGTATCTCAGTCTTCAAAATTCAGATTGCAAAAGCCCAAAATCCATTTTTACAAAGCACTAGGCTCCACAAGATTCCTTGGATAGTGTCAATACTTAACATACTAAATCATTAGACTCAATGCTGAAGTTTGCAGCTGTCAGTCAGTGGAATAGAAAGGAAGGAAGGAAGGAAAGAAGGAAAGAAGGAAGGAAGGAAGGAAGGAAGGAAGGAGAGAAGGAGGAAATAAAGGAAGAAAGGAAGGAAAGAAGGAAGGAAGGAAGAAAGGAAGGAAGGAAGGAAGGAAGGAAGGAAGGAAGGAGGAAATTGGTTTCATGATAAGATACAAATAATACAACAATATCCTGAAAGGGGGATGGGACAAAAGAGCTTACTTCAAAAATTCCCTAATTTCTAGATACAGATGGTAACCTTTCATGTCTTTGAATGCTGTTATTTAAAAAAAATAAAATATGCATATATGCCTTATAAATTATAGTGTGTAGAACATTGTTTCATTAACCTCTGATAAAATCTGTTAACAGCCCTCTGTATACCTCAGTTTGCTCATTTGTAAAATATGAATAATAATAGCACCTGCCTCCTAAGGTTGTTTGTGAGAAGTGAATGATATAATAATTGTAAAGCACTGAGCACAGTGTCTGGTACATTGTAAGTATTGTTTTATATATTGTATATATTGGAAAAGGTACAATTCCTCTCCCTCAAAGTTACAGAGCAATGGAATAATATTGAATCTTTGTTCAGTACATGGAAACAAAAAAGGCCATTGACTAGGGCTAGATTTGGGAACAAATATACCAGAATCCTGTTTTTTAAAAATTGCAGGAGTAGAGTAACTATTACTTGGAATGCTCATTCAGTTATGTTCCAAAAGTAACTAGATGGAGCAATTAGTAGGATACCTCCTTGTTGTAAAGAGGGCTACTACTTATATGAGCACAATCCTTATAAACTGACTTCATAAAGTGCTTAAGTATCTTGATGTGATATTTGGAAATTCAAATAAAGAACAGAGATTTAAATTGGGCAACAATGCTTAGCTCAGATGGTGTCCAGATGTTGGATGAATGGTGTAATGGTCAGCTAAAAACACTTTAAGACAGAACTTGATTACATTACTGACAGTGTCACAGAATGATGCATGTAGGGTTTTGCCTATACTGAAGCATGACCTTATTATTTTATACTATAAGGGAATTAAAAGTTAGACTCAGAGACTTATATATAAATGCACTTATAACATATGAGAGCAAAGGGTAAGTTTTAACCCACTAAGTACACCATGGGTAAAACAATTTTGTTTTCTGTATGTCACATACTCCAGAACCAGAGAATGACAAATCTAGAAGGTGTTTTAGAGACTTTTAGTCCAGCTTCACCTTTCTCCCCCATTTTACATATGAAGAATGAGGACCCAAGAAGTGAGATGACTTGGCTATGGTCATGTACAATAGGCCCTTATTATTATAGGTGTATTTTTTTCTGAAATGTTCAAAAAATATGTGCTTATCTTACTCAAATATAGAACAATGTCTTTATCCTTATCCTTTATTTATTCAACAAATATTTATAGGACATCTACGTCATACAAGAAAATCATGAGTAATAAAAGATAATATGTGCTCTGTTCTCCATTAGGAAATATTGAAAAACAAACTTAAGCCCTAAATACTTTGTTTATATGTGTGAATCATTAAAAAACAAAATTGTTGCCAGCCAGTTTCCAATATAGCTGAAATGCTATACAGTTTTAAACACATTCCTAGTGCCCACTACGTAGTTATCTGTCTGGTTTGGCCAGAAGAGATGCTACAGTGCTGACATTCTGTCTGATGGTAAAGTGATAGCCCCTGTGACCTTATGGCTGCTAGCCTGTAAAGCAGCTAGGATTCTAATTAAAGATGTTAACCTTACCATACCAGTAGACTTTAATCTGATAACGAATTCTGGACATTCACTAAAGCATTTATTTTATTCATTTCTTTTCCCCATTTCAAATGGATCAAATGTGATAAAATATTTGAAAGTGTTATGAAAAATATCAAGTGCCATAACAATATTGGGGTAGTAGCATTACTGCTATTCTTGTTAATAGTAGTATTATAATTTAATTTATGGAAGAAATATTTTTTATATGTCCAAAGCTATTGGTCCATGGGAAAATAAATTCAAGGATATCTGAGTAAAAAGAAACTTAAAGAATCCCATCTCCAACATCCCTGACAGGTATTATCCCTGACAGCCTAACTTAACTGGCAATATCTTGCTAATACTTAACCCAATAAATATGAAGAAAATATGATGGCTGGTTAAGTGAAAGACAGAACAGAAGAAAGAAATGGCGGGGGTTGCAGCACAGGGAAGAATGGAAAGAAGACAAAGAGACTCAGAAAGAAATACTGATAAAGAAGAAGAGATGTGGAAGCACAAATACAAACACAGAGAAACACATACACACACAAAAACAGAGACAGTGGAAGAGAGAAATCATGGCTGAAACTTGTTATAAAAATGCTTTAGTTCCTAACAAAAGTATGGAAGGCAAAAAGGATATGAAATCCACATCTTTCCTCCTTTCCAATGGAGAAAAATTTACATATATACTCTGAAGAAATATGAAATAGCAAATTTAATTTTGTGCAAAAACTGGTCATCTGTTTTTATATTATACCATTCCCCATTTGGCAACCCTTTCAGGATTATGTCCCTGAAGACCTCTGAAGTCAGGTTTGTTTCCCCAGCTTTGGGTATAGCCTCTTAGTTCTTGCTCTTAATGATAGAGGTTGTTAGGTTGAGGCAACAATCCTGTCGTGTGGAATGGAAGTTCAGTATCTTACTTTACAAAGTTCCAACACACCCACTATAACAAGTTTTATATAATACATATAAGTCAACAATAGTCTCTCTTCTAGCTCTAATGATCGGTTTCTATGACATGCTAAGCAACATAAGCAACCAAGGATATTGAAAATAAAAACAAAGACAACAACACATTTTTTAAAAATCAAGTTTCAAACTAAAAGTGATGAGATCCCTTAAAGGGGTTTAATGTGAATTGAGATGTGGTGAAGAGGGAGTCAGGATAAAGTGGAAAACAGCTTTTGTGTACCTTTGTATCATGACCTCTAGAGAGAACCCACTAGATGGCACAATGGATAGAACACTGGGCTTGGAGTCAAGAAGCCCTGAGTCCAAATCTGGTCCCTGACACTTACTGGCTTTGTGGCACTGGGTAAATTTTTCATTTATGTCTCACTCAGTTTCCTCATCTGTAAAATGAAAGAGTTGGACTTGATGGCCTCTAAAGTACCTTCCAGCTCAAGATTTATAATTCTATGACATTCATGTCACAGGTAATTAAAACAGCCTTCAAAATATGTCTAACATTGACTTTAAAGAATTCTACTCTCCTCCACCCCCAGCCCAATGCCTTACCCACCTGTCTTGAGACTCAGTTATCAAAGGAGGGAAGAAGAAAGGAATCCATAGAAAGAAGGAGGAAAGAGGTAGGGAATGGGGGGAGGAGAGAATGCTGCTAGTACTATAGCATCTCTTACATCTCCTGGATTAGAAGTCAAACATATAACAGGCCTATAAAATTCTGCAGTGTGGCCAGATACGATAAAAATGTAATTAGGAAATATCTAGCAAAATAAATAAAATACAATAGAACACAGATAATGTTAACATATTGCTTTCTAATTCAGTGCGTGCCACAGGGATCTTTACTTGGATTCTGTTTCTATTTGAATTTGATACCATTCATTGACCTAGATGAATATGGTCATACTACTGCATCTACAACCACCCAGGCCATGACCACCACAGTCATACTTCAACATTCATAAACAAACCATAGTCCCTTCTTCCTTCCCCCAAAACAACCATTCCCATCCCACTTCTATCACACCTACAATTGTACAAGTGGTTGGCACCTATAAAAGTACAGCCTCATAGTTACATAAGTATTTTAGAGAGGAGCTCTGATGTTACTGATTCAGATCATAACGCCTTCATTCTTTCTCATTCAATATCATTCTTGTCTGTTTTCCAATAAAACCTCCATAGATCATTGATCCAATATTCTGGGGACCTTTTATTGTCTGGTCACATTTAAATTTGACAAAAGGGAAGGTGGATTAGCAACTAGTATGACTGAGTTTTGGGGGCCCCTCCATCCCCTAAGATTATAACAGCATTGACAACAATAAAGAAAATAACTATTTCTCACATATATGTAGGATTCGAAATTCTGCAAAATACTTTCATTACAACAAAACAATAAGATTGGTATTACCAGTATTATTATCTCCATTTTAGATATGAGGAAACTGAGGTATGGGGAGGTTAAATGCCTTGCCCAAGGTCACACAACTACCAAGCATCAGGGCCAGGTCTTTCCTGATTCCAAGGCTAGTGTAAATCATCAACCACTGGCTCCACCTCAGCCAACACTGCAATATCTTGAAGGTTTCCAGGTTCTCTGCAAATCCAAGGCAGGGTCCTTATATTCCAAAATACTTTGCACCTTAGTCTGTTTGTATATAAAATAGGAATAAGAGAACAACAGACTTGTCAGAGCACTTCAGAATTATGAGGCACTATTAAAAGAAAAAATGGGAATGAACTAAATAGCCTCAGAAAAGGAAGATAACACCAATACCTGAGCAGGGAGAACTTTGAATGAGTTTGAAATGATCTGAGATAAAAAATAAAACCAAAAACAACTCATTCATGATCCTGAGAATTTAAAACCTGAACAAAACAAGAGGCTATATATCAGGCAAAACTAAGCAACTAACAAATTGTCCCTCACAATAATACAATCACAGTGGGGTAGCTAGGCAGCAGGGGCAGCCAAGTGGCACAGTGGATAGAGCACTGGCCCTGCAGTTAGGAGGACCTGAATTCAAATCTGACCTCAGACACTTCTTGATACATACTAGTTGTATGACCCTAGGAAAGACCCTTATCCCTGTCTGCCTCACAAAAACAAAACAAACAAACAAAAATAAAACCCATGCTAGAAAATAATACAGAGGACTTCTGGGGGCAGAGCCAAGATGGCCGCATAGAAGCAGCAAGGTCCTGCAGCTCCCACACAGCTACCATACACACCCATAAAATATGATGCTTGACAAATTCTAGGGCTCTCAAACTCACAAAAATACAAAAAACACATCTCTCACTGAAGGCAGCTCAGCAGCAGGGGATCATCACGGCAGGACACAAGCTGAGGCTAGCCCAGCCTGAAACCGAAACCGCAGCCAGGCCCAGGGTGGTAGGAAAGAGCCGAGCTGAGCCGAGCCACAGCCAGTCTACAAGAGAGAAGATCTACAGCCTCCAGCAACTCCACATCTAGCAAGGCATGAAAAATAGGGATTAGATGAAGGCAGTTCGACAGGAGAGGCTCATCAGCACAGGCCTGCAGGTCAGGAGCCAAGACCAGCCCAGCCTGAAACCACCATATGGCCAAGCCTCCCAAGCTGCAGCATGAGTCTATTTCAGAGAAGATCTACTACACCTGGAGACATCCACTAAGTCAGGATTAGAGTTCAGTGAAAGTGAGTGAAGCTTTCAAGCTAAATTTGGGGGAGGAAAAGCAGTTTGGCCAATCTACCCCCTGGGCAAGGAAGCAGTGGGGGAAGGACAGGATCTGCTGGCTTCCCCCACTGGGCTGCTTCAGAGACGCTGGCCTGCGGACTCCGCAGGGGGGCTGAATCAATTGATCAGGGCCAAGTCCTCTTGCGGTGAGTGGCCTGGATCCAGATCGTGGTCTTGGGTGGTGGTCCTGGGGAGCGCTTTCAGCAAGCCAAAGCTGGGGGGGAGGGCTGCAACATCCCCCTAATAGCTCCGGCAGCTGAGAAAACCCCAGAGATTTGGAACAGAGCTTTCCCCCCTGGAAGCAGAGTTTCACAGAACTAAAAAAACCCAACCAATTAATTGACTGGCCAACATGAGGAAAAGAAAGCAAAATAAGAACAGCAAAAGAACTCTAGAATCCTTTTTATGGACAAAAAGGATCAAAGCATGGAACGGGAGGAAAACAACACAGTCAGAACTCCCACACCAACTGCTTTCAAGACACTTGAAGAATGCCGAGAAGCTATAGATAATCTGAAAAAGGACTTTGAAAAACAAATAAGATAAGTGGAGGAAAAATTGGGAAGAGAAATGAGAATGATGCAAGAAAATCATGAAAAGAGAGTCAACAACCTGACTGAAGAAAACAACACTTTAAAGAATAGATTAACTCAAATGTCAAAAGAGGCCCAGAAAGCCAATGAGGAGAAGAATGCCTTAAAAAGTCTAATTTGCCAGTTGGAAAAAGAATTTCAAAAGCATTCTGGAGAGAATAATTCCTTCAGAATTAGAGTGGAGCAAGTAGAAGCTAATGACTTTATGAGAAACCAA
>JAQQSW010001111.1:0-22207 GCA_028646575.1 Pseudocheirus occidentalis
GAAAGGAAAGGAAAGGAAAGGAAAGGAAAGGAAAGGAAAGGAAAGGAAAGGAAAGGAAAGGAAAGGAGAGGAAAGGAGAGGAAAGGAGAGGAAAAGAGAAGAAAGGAGAGGAAAGGAGAGGAAGGGAGAGGAAAGCAGAGGAAAGGAGAGGAAAGGAAAGAAAAAGGAAAGAAAAGGAAAAAGGAAAGAAAAGGAAAAAGGAAAGGAAAGCAAAAGAAAGGGGAAGGAGAAAGGGAAAGGGAAAGTAAGTTGGGAAAGGAAAGGAAGATGAGTCAAGGAAATATTTTAAATGCATGGAATGGAGTAGATAGCAGTTCAGAAAAGAAAACAAAAAAGACAGATTTACTAAATAATGTATCTTTCACACAGATGTATTTTTTCTGGTAGAAAATGGAAAGAGCTGTGAGGAAGTCAGGTGATACAGTGGCCAACATGCTGGACAAATCAGGGAGACATGAATCTGTGGTCAGCGTCAGATACTTACTAGCTCTGTGACCCTCTGTAAGTCACTTATGCTCCCAACTTCAGTTTCTTTAAAATTCCAATAATAAAAGTAGCTAATTCACAGGGTTATTGTACAGATCAAATGAGATGTGTAAAGCACTTTGAAAACCTTAAAATGGTATGAAATGTTAGCTATTATTATTATTATTTTGTCAGATGTAGTGAACTAGTAGAGAAACTACCTTTACCAATGGCACACCATCAACCTATCTATAATAATTTTAGAGTTTTCTGAGGCAATGGAAGACTAGGGGACCTGGCAAGTTCTTGGCAGGGTAACATAGCTAATAAGGTAGCACTTGAACTGAGGTTTTCTTGATTCTGTAGCCCAACCTCTCTCTACTATTGCCTACTCTCCTGTGCCCCAATTCCAGATAGATGATAGGTAGATAGATAGGTAGATAGATAGACAGATAGATAGATAGATAGATGATAGATAGACAGATAACTTATAAATGATAAAGAGATGAGAAATAGATACATGTATATATAAGCATGACAGTTTATTTTCAAATAAATGTAGATTTTATTGTGATTAGTAAAATACAAATTTATTTGAAAGCATCACTAAAGCCATAAATTATTTTGCTCCCATATAATTTCTTAACTAACACATGCTAATAGCAAAGCTACTCTCATGCAGGTCCCTCTGACTACTGTGAGCTTTATAGCTTCTGCCAGTGTGTTTGGCCAACAGGAAACATGGTGAAAACAGGATGTTAGCTATCAAGGATTCTTGTTCCTTGTGCCAATTTTACTTGAATGTGTCTAACAAACTGGAGGTGAACCCAGGTCTGTTGTGTATTATCTAAACTAATGTGTTTGAAAGAATCACATATAATGGAATTCCACCAGAGACTTTAGTGCGCATTGTTTGGAGTCCGCTAAAAATTGCAACTTGTGTCCAAATAAGTCGATACTAGTAGAATGTGGTGGAAAGAGGACTCAGTGGGGAATAAGAAAACTCCAGTTTCTGTCTCAGCTGTGCCACAAAAATCAGTGGGATGATAGGTTTATCGTTTTGCTTCCCTGGGCCTTCTATTTCCCGATTTCTAAAACAAGTGAATATAATGGAAGAGTTGAACCTAGAGCACCTTCCATGTTCCTTCTAGCCCTCAGTCTATGGCCTCAGTCTACAAACTCCCTTGCCTGTTGCTCTTAACCTCCAAATACATGTTCTTGCCTATATTGATAATATTGAAGAATTATGTGATTCAGCAATACTCCAAACCCCCAAACATGCTCTTCTTGGGACCATATTGTTTTCTAAGTCGCTTTATGGCTAACTTATCAAAGCACCTGCTGTATTCTCACAGATAGGCTCTCAATAGAGAACTGAATGTAGGCTTAGATTCTAACCTCTATTCACACACTTGTGGGGCAGACTAAAATCTCACTGTTTCCTACCTTGTGCTTCCTGATTTCCCGATCGCTGTGCAGTTCTGTATCTATACATATATGTGTGAAAGCAGATGGAGAGCTACGTAGAACCCATTCATCTTTCCCCTCATCAATTTCACATCATGTGCACCACTTGTGCTTTGATTTTTTCCCACTCATGTCCTATCATAAGAAATGCCCAGTCCATGCTGTATTGAATTCACCATTCATAGCAGTGTATTCTGACTCCAAACCCTTCTCTTAGAAACAGAGCTTTGATGTGCAATTTTCAATTATAAATCACAACTGGTGGTCTCGAAAGAAAGGCCAAGGTGATGACAGCAAAAGAAAAAAAAAGGTTGGGAGAACTGACTAGGAAGGAAGCTAAGCAAATTGATAGTTCAGAACGTCGAGGAAATTAATATATGATCTAGGCAATTTTCACTTAAATAGATTCATTACACATAGATTAAGTAATAATAATTGTAATAACTCGCATTTATGTAGCTCTTACTATGTGCCAAGTGCTGTGTTAAGTACTTTACAAATACTATCTCATTATATTCTCCCAACAATGCTGGGAGGTGAGTACTATTATTATCTCCATTTTACAGTTGAGGAAACTAAGGCAAACAGAGGTTAGTTGACTTGCCCAAAGTCATATAGCTAATAAGTTCCTGAGGCTGAATTTGAACTCAGATCTTCCTGACTCCAGGCTCAGTGTGCCACATAGTGGCACATCTACTGTGCCACTTAGCTGCCTCAAGTATTGACTTTTGGGGAGGCACTGGAATAGGTTCTAAGATCAATGCAATGTTTAGATATGATGCAGTTTTGCCTAATAAAGTTGGTAATCTAATAATCAATGGATAAGGTTCTTTACATGAATTACTGTTAGACAAAATAATATGTGATAAGTGCCTAAGAGAATTGCAAAAAAAAAAGTGCTATGAGGAGTTTAATAAAGGCAAAAGGAAAGAGTTCATGGGAGATCAAGGAAGTTTGTATTGTACTTTTTTTAATTGCTATTTTATATCAATTTTATTTCCTTATATTTCTTTCCTCCCACTAAGTTCTCTTAAGGAGCCATTCCCTATGAACAAAAAATAAAAAAGAATAACAAAAAAGTTAGTCAAAACTAAACAATAAGCCTTCAACTTAGTTCAGTGTTATACGTAATGTTTCCCACTCTTAGTCTCTAACTTTTGCAAAAATGTAAACCACCAAATAATAGAATTAGAGCTAGAAGTAGTCTTAGAAGCCATCAAGTCCAGTCCCCTCAGTTTCAATTGAGAAAACTGAGGAGCAGTTTTCCAATAGCTCCTCCAACAATGGTAATTGTCAAAGTTCTAGCAACTTTGCCAGTCTGATGGGTATGAAGAGTCATGGAATTGTTTTCATTTGTATTTCTCTAATTATCAGTGAATTTAGAGTGTTTTTTCATATGATTATTGATAGGTTAGAGTTCTTCCTCTGAAAATTGCCTGGTCATATCCCTTGAACGTTTTTCAATTGAGTAATAGTTCTTCTTATATATTTAAATATGCTCCCTACATACCTTAGAAAATAGGCTTTTATAAGATAAACTTTCCAACAAGAACTTTCCCTCCAATTACCTGCTTCCTTTTTAATTTTATCAGTATTGGTTTTGTTTGTACGAAAACTTTAAATTTTATATGATCACAATTGTCCATTTTCTCTTCTGTGATTTCTATTTTTGTTGTTATTATTACGGACTCTTCTACTATCCATAGAACTGAAAAGCAATTTCTTTAGCTCTTTTAATTTGTTCCTTTATATTTGTCCTGTACTTACTTAAAATTTTTCATGTAATATAGTGTGGATATTGGCCTGTGCCTAGTTTCTGCCAGATTGCTTTCTGGTTTTCCCAGCAATTTTTGTCAAATAGTGAGCTCTTAAAGCTAAGGACACAACTTTTTCCAAATTATTGAAGGTAAAGTCAGTTCAGGAGAAAATTAAGTAGAATGACTCAAACACTCAATGACTGAGTGGAACATCAAGACGGAATACTGCAAGATTGGATCATTGATGACTACATTGGGAACTCATAGAAAAACCAATGTTTGAAGACCCTGAGTATCCACATATCCAAGCACATATTACAAAGGTAATTTAGAACAACAAAGATCTTCAGTTCATCTTCATGAAAAGGTTTTGTTTGCAGTCTTCCAAAACTATACAAGGATAGCTGAACTACTATTTTAATCACACCACGATAGGAACCTATCATTTCCAGTCTTCAACTATTGTGAACAAGGCCAGTTTCATTTACAAATGAGTATTTCTGAGTAGCGGATGAGTAAAAGAGGCCTTCTCTGTGAACACAGTGATACAAAGAAAACATGAATAAATAAAATAGGAAAGTTTTTTTAATCCTTCTTTTTTCTCCAAACTGCCTCATACTTTGTATAGCTTACATAATAAAGTGAATTTAAAGACCTGTCCTAGATGAAGATGTAAAAAAAAATTGATGATACATATATTTCATTTTTTATCCTGCTGATAGTTTTCATACAACATTAAAGTGAACGTATTTCTTCGTTAATAAATCAATCTACGGATAGATGACACACGATAGATAGATTATAGATAAATAGATATATGGATGAATGAACAAATAAATGTCAGCTGCTGAAAATCGCATGGATCCATGACATCGAGGGCTACCAGGTCCTATGGGAAAATTGTAGATCTGGTTTTAGTCATTATTTCTTCTCTGTGACTGCCAATGGAAATGTTTTTTCATCTCCCCAAAGCTACTGCTACTGTTACTGTTACATAGATCCATGCCTGAAACAGTCTCCATGCAAAGTTTATTTATTTTCAAGCTTTCCTTATATTGTATCATGCGGTCAGTAGACCCTGAACAAAGTTGATCATAAGGTCAAACTTCTTTCACAATCATAACATATGACAATTTGTCATTTAGGACAAATAAATATTCATTGATTAGCATTCCCCAAATTTGAAATTACTACTGAATTCCCTTTTTTCTTTTTGTTTGCATGAATGCAACCTCAAATCTCCTTGATGATCTACTGGCCATCAGACCCTGATGTCCTCCATCCACCACACACACATTTTTGTCTACTTGTGTAACATGGCTCTTATGTCTTTCCTCTTATCATTGATTCCCACGTCTACTCTAGTTCACTAGGTTCTTAAATCCAGGGAGATCTTCTTATAAGCTCCACTGACTTTAGTTGATTGTCCTTCATCCTCTGTTATTCACTCACCACCAATTCCCATAGAAGCCTTCCTCCCAATGTCAGTGTTAACCTCAGGTAAGATGTCTGAAAGATACCTATTTTCACTCCAATACTGCAATGGGATCATAATACTCCCCTACAGTGATGTGATTGGATATAGAGAGCCAGGAAAACTGGGATGCATCCCAACATAGTCCTGGTCAGATCCAATTGGGATCTATCCTTACCCCCCCAAACTTCTTCTCAATGCCCCATTATTTTTATGCCAACTGGCTGGACACTGACATTCGCCAGTCCCTATGATAAAGAGCCCAAATCACCTACTCCCTGTCTGTCCTCAGATCTACTTTCTTCTCCATGATTATGGGTACAATCTCCTCCATACCACAGCTCTCATACATATAGCCCTTTATGCATGTATGTATGTGTGTATGTGTGTATGTATGCATGCACATGTGTATACATGTACATATAATATATATGAAGATATATATGAAGAAGATGCTTTATGTATATATTTATATGTGTCTGTGTATATGTACATATATACACACACATATGTGTGTATGGGGTGGGGGGGAGAGAAGGGAGAGAGAGAGAGATGCAAAAGTGCCTTTATCATCAGCCCTGCCATGCACCTTCCAGGCCCCCTGTGTCTTCACTTCTAACCTGAAGCTCACCATTTCTATATGTCTTCCCTCACAGGATTAAAATATCAGCTCTTTAAAAATAGGGCCTCTCCTTGCTTTTCTATTTGCATTCTCACAGAGGTTGTAGTTGTGTGTCTTTTGTTCTTGAAGAAGACAATGACATCAGGGATTTGTATTCTCAAAACTTAGTACAATTCTTGGCAGGCAGGCAGTGTTTAATAAATGCCTTTTCATTCTTTCAACATATATTAAATGCCTACTATGTGCAAGGTTCTACGCTAGCTATTAGCAATAAAAACAAAAATGAAATAATGCCTCCAAATAGATTCAATTCTGTTGGGAGGATATAACTTACAAACGAATCCCAAGAAAAAGTTAATGCAAAATAATTCAAAGAGACAGAGAACACTAATAATTAAGGATACCAGGAAAAACTGCAAGTAGGAGGTAGAAATGTATCTGAGCCTGGTAGGAAGATAATGATTCTAAGAAGCCAAGTTGACTTCAGAGCACATTCCAGGCATGGGGGATGGACCATGATTAAGTACAGAGACTGGAAATGGATTTTTAAGTTAAGGGAACAGCTAAAGTTTGACTGTAATGCAGACAACATGATGAAGAACGTAAAATACTGTAGATGTGGAAAATGAGGTAGAAGGCAGATAATTAAAAAAAAACTTTTAATGCTCTTTGTTATCTGATAAGTTTCTAATTAATCCTTGAGTCAATAGGGAGCCATGGAAGTTTGTTTTGTTTTGTTTTTAATTTGGGGATGGGAGATATGTCAAACCTATATTTTTAGTAATGTCACTTTTTCATCTATGTGGAGAATGGATTGGATGATGGAAAAACTAAACAAGATTAAGTGAGGAGTGCTGAAATTTAACTATGATAGAGACAGATATGAGAGACTTTCCAGAGGTAGTTTCTACAGGATTCAGTGGATATTGAAGATTATAAAGAAAAGAAACAAGAATGATGCCACTGGGTGGCTAGAGGGATGGAGTAACTTTCAACAGAAAGATGGCAGTTTGGAAGAGGAATGTAGGGAGAAGATAAATTCTGCTTTGAATATAAAGTGTTGGAGATTTCTATTGGATATACAGGTGGAAATGTATAACAGACAGTTCAAAGTGTTGGATTAGAGAAGGGAGATAAGGACTGAATATGCAGATTTGGAAATCATCTGTATATATATGATAACTAGGCTCATGGAAATTAAAATGATCACCAACAGAGATTGTAGTGAGAAAAGGCGAAAGGATTCAAAAGTGTTTGAGGGAAGAAGAATTAATCCAAGTGTAGGGGAAAGTAAATGAATGATGAGCCAACAAAAAAAAATTGGGAATTAATGATCATATAGATAAGAAACCCAGTAGAGAAGAGTATCAGGGAAGCCAAGGGAGCAGATGATATCCAGGAGAATAGCATGATGAATATTGTCAAAAGCTGCCAAGAAGTTAAAAACAAAAATATGAGGACTGAGAAAAGAGCATCAGATTTCGTGGTTAGGTTGTTGGTAACCTTGGAGAAACTGTTTGAGTGGGGTCAGAAAGCAGATAGCAGGGCTTGGTAAGTGAATAGGAGAAACAAATAATTCTTTCAATGAGTTTGACTGTGAAAGGGAGAAGAGATATCAAATGATACCATGAGTGAATGATAGGGTCAAATGAAGGGATTTATTTTGTTTTAAGGATGAAGGAAACCTAAACATTTTCATAAGCAGAAATAGAGAAGGAACTATTAGGTACGGAATGAGTGAAAATGGGAGAATGGAGAGGTGAGCTCCCCTAATAGAAGGGAGGAGTCAGAATTAATAGCACAAGTAAAGAGGTTGGCCTTGTCAAAGACAGCAGTCACTTCTTTATCAGAAAGGTACAAAGGAAGAAGGGATAGGACAATAGACAATGTAGAGGGGGTTTGAGATGTGGAATAGGTGAGAAACGGTAACTCATGAAGAATGGCTCCAATCTTAACCTGATTTTAAAGTCTCTTGGACCATATTAGACCAATTTAATTCAACTTAACAAATGTTTCTTCAAGGTCTTCTATGTGCAAAGCAATATGCAAGCAGTTGATAGTACAGAGATTAAAAAAACACCAAAATAATCTTTGACCTGGAGAACTTTATATTATGCATCAATTGATCAACAATCATTTATTAAGTATTTAGTTTGTGGCAGGAAGGATGCTGATTTCTTATTGATACAAGGACAAAAATTTAACAGCCACTGCTCCATCAGAGTTTCAACATATATGTGCAAATATGTGTATTGTATTATATTGTGTGAGTATTGTATGTGTTTTGTATATGGGGGGAAGGAGCTAGGTTCTAAAGAAATGAAGCATGCACACTATTTTTTCAGTATTATAATAAAATAATATAATAGTAATATAAGTATTAGTACTTTAAGGATCAGTACCTAGGTAGCACAATGGATAGGGCACCAGGCTTGGAATCAGAAAGACTCAACTTCCTGAGTTCAAATCTGACCTCAGGCACTTACTAGCTGTGTGATCTTGGGCAAGTCAATTAAGTCTCTTGGCCTCATTTTCATCTTCTATAAAATGAGCTGGAAAAGGAAATGGCAAACCACCCTAGTATCTCTGCCAAGAAAACCCCAAACAGCATCGTGAAGAGTCAGACACACTTGAAAATGACTGAACAACAAAGACTTTCATAAAAAGGACTGGATCTCGACTAGCCGGTAATAGAAACTCTTCTACAATTGCAAGTTTATACTTTCTCTACAACTTATGATAGTGAGGGCTGCTAATGATGTGATGATAACATTTATGTAACACTTTAAGGCTTGCAAAGTGTTTTACAAATAGTATCTCTTTTGAGCTTTAAAACAACGCTGTGAATTAGGTGTTATTACCATGCCCATTTTAACGATAACAATTTTTTTATTGGGAAAGGTGTCATGTGATATGTTCAGAATGCTTTAGGAGTATTAATTTCACATCTACAAAGAGAATAGATTAGATAGGGTAGAGACTGGAACCAAGGAGAATAATTTTAGTTACTTTTCACTTGGACAAGGTTATTTTTTCTCTTATATTATTAAACCCATTCTTTCTACAAATCAAATCTCTTTTCTCTTGTTCACTCTTTGGTGGAAGGACCCTACCATGGTACTAGCATTTAATATATGTCAATATTGTTATGTAAATACTCATGTATGTGTGAATATATATGTACACTGTATATGTTATAACACTTTTGCTATAAATGTGATACACAGGGGTAGTATGTATAAATGCTACAAGTGTATGCATATATATATATATATATATATATATATATATATATCCTACATGTGCAGCATGTACAACTCAATATAGACAAATGTGTGTGATATATATGCCATACGTATGCAATGTAATTGTGTCTACACATATTTATGTACATATATATATACATAAGCTATCTATGCATACACATATATGCAATATGCAAATATTCAATATATACAATGTAGTATCCATACATTATGTAGAATGTACACTTATGTTGGCCATATGTGTATGGATGCATGCATATACATATATATGTGTTATATGTATACGAACAAACATATATATCATTGTTTGCATACACACAGTCTTGCAACACTACAAGCTATTACTTAACAATACACTCTCAATTTTTTCATGAATAAAATGACTAGGTTCATTTATTCTTCAATCATTTAGTGAACAATTTCTATGCCTAAGTCACTCTGCCAGTTGCCATTAGAGGGACAAACAGGACAACAATACATGGCCTGGAGGCTAGAACACAAATATAGAATTTTGTCAATTCAAAAGAGAGCTCCAACCAAAGGAATGTAATAAATCTGAAGGAGGAGAAACTTAGCCTAGTAAAGAAAAGAAGATATAGAGAAGATGACATTTGACATGGGCCTTAAAGAGACAACTTTTCTTTAAAAAATAGACAGATAGATAGAGAGAGAGATTTCAAATATCATTTTATAATGCAATGTAGTAGAATAGGTGACAAGTGTGAGTTAAGATAGTATTTTGAACATATCATATTGTTCTTTGGAATCAGCTAGTTGCCTCAGTGCAGGCCTGCACAACATACTGCCAGCAAAAAAATGTAGGGTTGCCACTGCACACGCTTCTGTTTGTCACATGACCCGTAGCAACCAAGCATCATCCGTCTGTCTCTAGGCTAACCTATTTGTGGCCTGAAGAAGTTTACAAATTGTGCAGGTCTGGATTAGCGAGCAGAGCATTGCATGTGGAGCTAGAAAGACCTGAGTTAAAAATCTAGTCTCAGACATTTACTGGCCACTGGACCTTAGGCAAATCCCTTCATTTCTGCTTGCCTCAGTTTCCCCATTCAAAATAAATATAATAACATCCCTTCCCTCTAAGATTGTTGTGAAGATAAAAATGAAATAATATTTGTAAAGTGCTTTGCAAATATCAGAGTGCTACATAAATGCTGTCTATTAATGATAAAAGCAACCATCATCAACTCACCAAATAAGTTTGATCTGGTCTTTTGGTTAAGATAATGGGAAATAGCTTTAGGTAAGAATTGTATTAGATGATTTTGAGAGTAGTTTTCAAATCTAAGATTCTATGGTTCTACCTTTTTTTCCCCTTTTTTCACGGGCAACATGGCTTGAGAATGTTAATGGTGGGTAAGTTAAGTAATGGAGTGGGACTGAGATAACTCCACAGAAATAAAGCATTTAATGTAAGAATAAATGAAGTTACCACCCATAACTAACAGCCTGAGCCCTGGCTAGGTTGTAATTAATGAAGACGATGGCCAAGATTTATAAGGATATTTTAAGAAGTAACCGCATGGAGCCCTGGGTTTTATGGCTGAGCAGGAGGGAGATCAATGGGGAATCCATTAGTGTCCAAGATTTAATGGACAAGGATGAGGCCACTTTACAGTTGTAGAGGGTGTCAGCACGTCTGTCATTTGCAATACCTCTGCCTGCCTGAACACCCATGTTCATCAGGCGAGAGAATAGAAAATCTCTTGAGGAAACCCACATGAAGGCAAACAAAAAAAGTGAATAGCTCTCAGAGACAATGCATAAAATGAGGGGGGAAAAGGAATTGATTCCATATATTTTATCTTGTTCTACATTATGGAATAAAATAATTGAAGTGTTGGATTTTTAGTGATCATTTAGTCTAACCATGCCAGATGCACATCTGATGAATGTTCATCCCACTTTTGTTCAAGGCTTCTAATAAGAAGGCATTTATTACTTCCCCCAAAGCAGCCTATTCCCCTTCTAATAGCTCTAATTGTTTGTTTATTTGTTTCCTGATAGCTAGTTTAAATTTGCTTCTTTGCACCTTGTACCTATTTATCTGTGTTCTGTCCTCTGGGGCCAAGCAAAGAACCTCTATTCCCTTTCCCACATATCCTCTTCTCACCCTTTCTCCACAGTCTTCTTTCCTTCATGCCAAATACCTTAATTATCTTTAACTGGTTCTCAAATGGCATGGACTCAAGACTCTAATCCATTTGTGTGGCCTTTCTCTAAAATCTTACCAATTTATTCATAACCTTTCCAAACTCTGATGTCCAGATGTGAACACAATAAAATAGATGTGGTGTGACCAGGGCAAAATTCTGATCTAACTACTAATGAGTAAAAGCCATGATGTTGCAGGAAAACATGCCCCCTTTTCCTACTTGGAAAATATTAGGATAGTGGGAGTTGAAATACAGGTTGCCTTCTGCCATCTATGAGCTTCCTCCTGGTTTATTTTGCAAGCATCCATGTTAAGCAGACCCTAGTGAAGTCTTTAGGGAGCATCATAAAAATCCTGTTTACACAAACCTATCCCTGACAGAGGATTGATTCTCTGGGCACCCACACCTAGATACAAGCCAAACCATAGACTCCCACAGATTGCTTTGGCCATCAGTGGAGTCATTTAGCACCAGTCCAAGACACATTACCAGGTGTACAATCTGTACCCTGGGAGCCAGCAGCAGCCTAACAATTGCTATCTAATTGCCTTCGCCTTCCTCAGCAAATGGAGGCGGAGCTAGAATATGATGTGGGTTTTTTTGTCCTCCTGGACTCTTCCTTCCAGGTGTGTGAGGAAGGCTGAAGTGGGCAGGATTATAAAGTTAAAATATATTCATCTGGCTATAGGTGGCACGTTCCACCAAAAATAAAGTTGCCTTTTATAAAACTGAGCACAACTTGTAATTATGTTCTAAATGGCTTTTGGTCTGTCTAACTTCTAGTTTCTCTTGGCAAGAAACAGTGGTTGTTTGTGCAATTTGCATTTAGTCACCAAAGGTCTTCAAGCCCTCTTCTTCCACAAAATTCAGATCTGTAATTTGATCCATGGTGTCTGCTTACACCAGCACATTAGGTCCTAAGGTCTCTCCTTTCTGTTTTTGATCAGCACAGATTCCCAAAATCCTCCACAAACATTTCAGTTTCACAGTAAACATATTTTTGTAGGTAATTCAGTATAATTATTTTTCAGTGTTCATATTTCCTTTCAAAGGGATTACATTATAGGGTTGCATTCATTCAGTTAGCATTTGTTAAGCAATTGGTTCATTTAAGGTGCCATGACAAGCAGAGTATATAAAAGGATGCACATAATACAACTGTTAGTTGATGGAATACTCTCTTTGGGTCAATATAGTATAGCCATTGACTCTAATTCCTCTTCCATTCATTCCAGATGAGATTTTTAAAAAAAATCTTTCCCTTTCTCTCTCTAGGCAAGACTGCCCCTATGAAGGGAAAATTTCTAAGGAACGAAATGTACATGGTGAGATATTCTAGTGACTCTGTGTTTTGACAAGGATTACTTTCATTCTATATTATTGAATCCCTTATTTTCATAAGTCAAATCCCTTTTACCTGTTCATTCCACAGTCGAGGGAATCCTGCCATAGGAAAAAATTGCCTTCTATCCTCTAGGCAGGATTGTGTTATATACTTCAAAATGGAATTTGTGCCACTTTGTTTCAAATTCAAATTCAAGATGTATTCACTGCATTTGGTGCTAGGCATTAAAAGCCAAGATGAAATAGTACCTACTCTTATGGATGTTACATTCTACTGGGGAGATACAACATATGCATGAGTAAGTAAATAACAGTATACACAGAATCAAACAAGATAACTTGAAAAAGTAGGGATACTAAGAACTGATGGAAAAGCCTCGTCTACAGCAAATAATGTCAATAAAGTAGCAGGATCAACAATAAGTACATCATCCTTTGTATATCACCAATAAAATCTAGCAGGAAAAACAAAAGGACAAATTCCATTTAAATTAACTACAGAGTGTATAAAATGTTTTTGTAGTATACTTACCAAGAAATTTGCAGGGACTCTACAAATACAACTACAAAATACTCTTTACAGCTGTGAAAGCAGACCTAAATAACTGGAGAAAAACTAATGGCTCGTAGATATTAGTTAAACTAACATAATAAAAATGACAGTGCTATCTAAATTAGTTTACTCATTCACAGCCATGCCAACAAAGGTATCATAGGATTAGTTTACAGAGGTAAAATGATAATAATAATAATAATACTAACAAAATTCTTCAAAAAGAACAAAAGGTCAAAAATAAGGAAAATTATGATGGTAAAGTGGGAAGGAAAGCATAGGAATTCCATATCTCAAATTATACTACAAAGTAGCAATCATCAAAATATTTGGTATTAGTGAAGAAATAGAACTATCTCTCCTTTCTCTTCTACTACCATAGAGATCCAAGTTCCAGGATGTGAAAGTTTGCTTAGGCCCAATAGCCAGTGCTGTGCCAGGGAAGCATTCTGTGTTATTGCAAGTTATTCTGTGTTATTGGTCTTAGTAGGAGAATGGAAGTACAGTGGGAAAGGAAGTAGAACAGATTTCTGGGCTTGAAATAGAACTCAAACCCAAACTCTAACTTCCTAGAACCTCATAGACCCAAAATACAGATATCAACTCTACAGCCAGAGAACTGAGGAACAAAAAGAGATAAGACACTGGGATAGGACTACCAGTGGGAGGAACATCCAGCATTTGACCAAGTCTTAGAAAAAGAGATTAGCATCCAGATGGAGTCAGTTCTGTCTCCCTCCCCAAAAAAGTCACTTAGAGAAGAGATTTAAGGTGGCAAATCATGAATTATCCAACATTGGACCCAGGCTGTAAGGAAAGGACCATCAGAGGGAGAGGGAGGCAAAAAGTGAACAATAAGGAAAAATAAGGAGTAAGGGTGAAGAGAGCTAATATTATCAAAAATCTCAGGACAAAGAAAATTCAAGGACCTTGAACATAAGCATATAAATCAATAGGAAAATCATTAACAACCAAAGCAAATATGGCCTCCAGATCTAGTATATCAGTTCAACAATCTATGAATAAATACTACAAAACAAAGACAAATGAAATAACAATGAGTCAGAGGACCCTGTGGAATCTGAGGAGAATATGAAACCACAACATTCTGTTTCACAGTGATATAAAGGAGAACTGATAATTAAAAGAGCAGAATTTATTACCTATGCTACAAAAATAACGGACAGAATAGAATAGTTTGAATCTGCAATGGGCTGTCTCACTAAAGCAACAGAAGAGAAAACAATTGTCGGGAATCCAAATACACAGAAGTGAAGGAAAATCTTGAGGAAGAGAAGTGAAAAAATAGTAACATTAAAAGAGATCACCTTCATGGTCCCTTCTAGATCTAAATCTATAATTCTAAAACATATTTAGGATTCTAAAACATATTTAGAATTTAGAATTCTAAAATATATTTAGAATAAGACAAGTGTGCGTGAGTGTTTATGAAAATGAATTAAATTTCATATAAATTTCATATAAATGACAAAATGCTATGGGACTTCACTTGTGGATCCTTTGGGGCATGTGAAAATCAAAAACTGTTCTTGCTATACTGTGAGATATTCATGGGTATTTAACATGACCTCACCACTGATACTCTACCTTGAGGAGTCAGTGGCCATTCTGACATTAAATGTAACTAAGGAGCACCTTGGATCAATGTTGAGCAGGAAGATTTGAGTTCAAATTCAATTTCAGGTAGTCACTGGGCAAGTAACAACGGGCCTTCCTGTAAAACAGGGATCATAACAGTATCTATCTCGCAGGGTCATTGTGAGGCTCAAATGAGACATCTGTTAGAGTGCTTAGAGCAATACTTGGCACATAAGGCACTTAAATGTTTGTTTCTTTCCTTTTCCCAATTCTCTAAATGACATTTTTCTTCTTCAATAAAATGAAAGCTTCTTTGGGGACAAGGAACATTCCATTTTTGCTTTTTCTATCTCCAGCTCCTAAAATAGTAACCGATATAGTAGGTACTTGACAAATGCACGTTGATTGATTAATAGAATCCACTAGCCAAAAAGACTAGCCAAACAGTACTACTCTTTAATTTCCATTCAACTTTATTCATTCTTTCCTCTGAGCATCAGTACCAGAAATCCTGTATGTCTAGAATGCACTCTTCCCTCACTTCTATTAGTTAAAATCCCTCAAAATTCTGTCTAACTCTCACCGCAGCCATGAAGTTTTCCCTGATGCCCCTCCAAGTGAAAGCAATCTCTGAATCCTCAATTTTTCCTAGAATACATTGTTCAGAACTAACTTTTGCTCACATGGTACCTTGAATATCTCCTCATCCACACACACTCATATTGCCCCCATTTGATTGTAAGCTCCTAGAGCACAATGGGCTAGGTCATTTTATTATCTTTGTAGCCTTGAACATCTCTTGAATTGAGTTCAGTTAAGCCACCAAAATTTAGCTTTTCAGTATGTAGTAACACATAATTCTGTGATGCCCTGACTTACACATCTTTGAATAGAAGAAGAGATTCACTGTGATCATATGGAAAAGTAGTCTAGAGCTTATCTTCTTGGAGTTTTCTGTGTATTCTAAGGTTTATTAGGATTTATTAGCTCCCTATGTGGCTAAGTGGAGGTAGGGGAGATCAGGAATGTAGGAAAAACTTGAATTTAACACAGGCCCTGACCTACAAAGGGCCTTGCATGGTGATACACACTCTTTAAAGTTTATAAAGACCTTGTTGTTTTTCTAGTTCTTATGTGTTTTCATATTCTCTTGAATTTTCCCACGTTCAATCCTACAGTTTCTCCCCAACTTTCATGCTGCTAATGCAAGTTGAACCTATAGGCCTTATGCCTTGCCTAGGAGGCAAAAGCAATGAAGACCACCCTAGCAGATGGAGCATCCAAATTGAATCCATCATAACCAATTCTCTATGTCAAGCTAATGGTTAATAACTCATTGGGTAGTGCTGATCTGCAAACTGGCTGAGTGTATTTGAGTTTGCTTAAAAGGGATGTAGCTGATGCTTGTAAAATGAACATGATTCTTTAATTTTTTTTGTCTGAGAACTGAATTGGTTATAGACAGTCTGAATCAGAGACATATGTGGCTATTTGCATCAATCAACAAGCCTTGAATTGTCCTCTTCCCCAATAAAATTTAAGTTCCTTGAACTTGATCAAATGAGATCCTATTTGTAAAGCATTTCGCATAATACCTAGCACATAGTAGGTACCTAATAAATGCTTGTTCTTCTTTCCTTCTCCCCTCCTCAAAGGCAAAGATTCGTCTTTCTGTGTGCTTATATTTGTATTTCTTGTACTTAGCATAATGCCTGACATATCATGAGAAATTGATAAATGTTGTTGAAAGATTGACCCAAGGTGGCATCCCACATCTATAAATAGCAAACCCCTCGTCCAGTTATCCAGGGTGTATCAGTGTTGTCCTTTTATGGATTCATAGTCACTACACATGGCTCAATGCCATGTGTGCCAAAAGTATCTTTGTTTTCCATCCTATGAGAATTTAAGAGAAGTATGATGTTCCTACAAGGAAAATATGAATGATTCAGTAAGATTGCATTATGAAAAACTTTATCATTGAATCAAAAATCCATTTCTGGAAAGAAATGTATATGTACACATGTGTGTATTTGTGTGTATACACAGATATGCATACATTACATGCATATATAAAACAAAATTTATGTACCCACATATGTACACATGTGTAAGACATTATAATACATGTACATACAAATTTCTTTTCAGAAATGGATATGTGTATAGCTAAAAAAATTAAATTCATAATCTAAATCCCTATATTCTTAAAGCCTTATTCCTGTTGTTTTAGGACAGGATTTTCTCAAGTGAACCAGCCTCTTTTTTTCTCCTTGGTCATCTATTCTCTTAAATATTGGCACCTGTGAGAGAGTTTTCTAAATCATATTTACAGAAGGCTCGTAAACTCTCTCCAGATTTAGAACTTATTTCCTTGTTGACCTCATGCCATTGGCTTGTTGTAAGCTACTTCAGTACATTAAAATCTCTGAAACTTTACCATGGAAACAAACTATAAGCCTGAGATTTTCCAGTTTGCATGAAAGTGGACATGAAAGATTGATCCAATGTCTCAGACGACAGAACCACAGGACCTGCTGTAAAACCCCAGCTACCACTGGGAACTAGTGTTTTTTTTTCTAATTACAATTTCATCCTATTTCTTCTCACAGAGACTGAAAACGACATGTTCTTTTTCATGTCTCCTGATGATGCTTAATTTGCCTCTAAAGGATTATGTTATTTATGAATGCATTAAAATTTTTTATGGATAAGGTAACTAGAACCAGCTTTCATAGAAGCATGGTATTATGCTTTGTATTATACTTTGATAGAGGCTAGATCTGTGGTTCCATTAGACTATAAGCTCTGGGAGAACAGGAACTATCTTTCACCTTTCTTTGTCTCCCCAATGCTGAGCACGCTGCCTGATACTTAAGTATGGACTTAATAAATGCTGTTGACTAAACGATCTTATGACTCTGAGAGTACACTCTCCAATGATGGAGACCTCAACCTATACCAGATTTCCCCTTCTGCCATTGTTCTTCCATAAATCCTTAAGGATAACATGTAGTAGTCAGTAGAGAATTGCTTTAAAGTCAGAACTTGTGTTCAAATGCTATCTATGATACATTCTGGCTCAGTGACTCTAGGAAAGTTATTTAACCTTGCGATACCCAGGCATATTTCCTTGTCTATAAGTTGCAAAATAGTTGCTGATCTTTGTTGACAGAAAGAATTTCTACATCTGGGAGTTCTGTACATGAAATCGTACGTTAAATGTACAATGAAATCACAGGTCTAGCCAAAGGAGGAAAAGAAGCATCTATTCCATTTATTAGATGCTTCTGTGGAGTCTGCTAATGTTTTTTTGGAGAGCAGTACCACACTCAATTTACCCATTTGCTTTTCCTGACTCAATATAAGATGAACCCACCTCCTTTTCTTATCATACATGGCCTTGATGTTGCTTCTCCCAAGCTGTTCCCTGACACAAGAGCTCAGCTTTTCAGCACTGATATTCTCCCAATCAGACCATATGGCTATGAATCCTGAAACACCACCCTCTCCAAAGAATCAACATTGTGAGGGCACTTTTGTAATTATGGTGATATGAGTGAGGTGTTGCCCTAGGGTGCTGACAGCATTTGAAATCCTTCAGCACTTAAAAACAACCAAATTTAGCACTTACTTAAGAGCAACATACTTAGAATATATAGCTTCAGGAATTCCCCCTCTACCCCAGGCTCCAGTGTCTAAGTAGAGCATAGATTGTCCAATCCAATGGTCTCTTTCCAGTCCTCAACCTTCGTGACCTCTTTGCAGAACATGACACTCTTAGCCATTTCCTCCTGTAAATATCCCCATCTCCTTGGGCTTTCCACACATTTCTCTGTCCTGGTTCTACAACCTGATTGGCTGATATTTCTCAATCTCCTGTGCTGGATTATCACGCTTGTCCTGCTCACTATATATGAGAAGATAGTGCTCTGTCCTCTCTTTGGTGATAACACCACCCCCATACACATTTGTGTTTATGTGTGTGTAAATGCCACTTTGCAAATTGTGGATTCTTCTCTTGATGGTGCTTAATAATACTTAAATCTATGTTTTACAGTAAATAATTCAGTTAACATTTCATTTATGTCATTTCTTTTTGCCTTTGCTGACAATTTGCTACTTCAAGAAATCAAAAGTCTGAATCAAATCTCTTTTTTTAGAAATTGCTACTTTCCAGGGAAATTTTTGCAGCTGACTTAGGTTGACATGGCTGGCTCCATGACATTATTCTTCCCTGCAGAGTTTTAAAACTTAAAAATGCTATTTGGTTTTTTGCTGGCGTCACACGACATAATAATTGGCTGTAATTAGGAATGAATTGCTTCTAGGGATGACTGAAGCATCTAATTGTGTCTAGAGCAAAATAAAAAGAAATGTCCCTTTAATGTTGAAATATCTGAGGCTGATCACTGCTGCCATGTCCAGAGGGCCCCAGAGCTTGAGGGATGTGCTAGGTCAGAGCTGAGACCATTTAAATACAAGGACAATCAGGAGTGGAGTTGTTTTTTTTTAATATTCTATTTAGTACTGAGTATGTTTGATGGGAAAATCAAGATCTTCAGTCTTATTCATTTACTTTACAAAAATTCATTCATATGCCAACTTTATGCATTACCTTGTGCTAGGTGCTGGGAAGAGTGATAAATAAGAGGGTTGAGGAAGGTTATAATTTACTAGAATTATATCCTAGCAGAAACTATATGTGATATGAATTAGATAATCATAGATAGATAGATAGATAGATAGATAGATAGATAAATAGATAGATAGATAGATGATAGACAGATAAAACATTCATTAAAAACTTACTTTGCACAAGGTACTATGATAATTACTGAGAATATGAAGAAGAAGAAGAAAAAGATCTTAAGTCTCAAAGATTCTAATTCTAATTCTTGAAGAAAAATATAAAGGACAATTGGAAGGAGAGATGCATGAGGAAGGCATCTGTGTCAGGAGGAGGAACAGAGAGTGAGCTGCACTGGGAATCCAGGGAAGACAACACATGCATATATGATAAATGCATGCAAGATGAACAAAATGAATTAATTGTATTTAAACTGAAGACCATATTGTTACTAGTTATGTCTGAGGTAGGAGGATGCAGGAAGGCTTTCTGTAGGAGGAAACCTTTGAGCAGGGGCATAAAAAATGAGTTAAATTGCAGTCCTAAATCCCTAATCCTAGAGGATAGATAGGACATTCCAGTCATCAAGGAGTACGGCAACAAAGCTAAAAAGGAAGGAAAATTAAGTATCTGTTTAAGGGAATCATGAGTAATTCAATTTGTTTGAACCTAGATTATGTAAAGTACGTGGAGTTCGGTTGCTAGAAGGTTGGCAATACAGATGGGAGTCAGATACTGAAGGCCCTTGAATGTCAGGCTGAGGAGTTTGGCAACTTGATGTAATGATAATAATGGCTAAGATTTGTATCACCCAGTTCAGGAATCCTAAGGCACTCTACAGAAGTCATCTCATTTGATCTTCTCAACAACCCTACAGGTTAGGAAACCAAGGCTGGGAAGAACAGACATGCCCAGGTTCACAAAGCTAGTATCTGAGGGAGGATTCAAACTCAGTTCTTCCTGACTCCATCTGCTATACCATCTAGCTATGTAAGTATTACAGAAAAAGCATCAGATTTGGAAAGATGAAATTGGTCTAAATCTTTGCACTACTTACCACTTATATGACCTCAGACAAGTCATTCAACCTGTCTATCAGTTTCCTAATGAGGGAGCTGGAGTACATGACCACTCAGGTCACATATAGGTCTCAATCCTATGAATTTAAGAGTCTCCAAATCCCTAATGTCTCTGAATGGCTGCCCTGGTCCATTCCATAGTTTGGTAACTCAAAGGGGTTTTGAGCAAGAGAGTGACATGATTGGAAATAAGCATTCAGAAGTTCAAGCTACAGTCCTTGTGTAGCAGGGATCAGAGAGGGAAAAGACTAGGTGCAGGGAGGCCACCTCAGAGAAAGGTACAATAATCCAGACTTCTCTAGAGAGTCTTTTAGCACGAGGATAAGCTATAATAAAATTTTCAGATTCTCAATTGCTGTTTTTTTCTTGCCTTTGCTAAACTGACTTTTATTTTGACAACGTAGTAACATGAGGTCAGAGTACATACCTAAGAGGGTGCTTTGAGATGTAGCTAAAACCAGAAATGCATGTTAGAAACCAAGACACACTCTGCCCTAGAAAGCAGTCTTTTTACTGCAATGAAAATAAAACTAAAACAAAACAGACAGAAACAGCTGCATGAGAATTTTCACCATCCCTGATCCAGGTGCAAAGCATTCTGGGGTTGTAACCCATCATGATGGGGGTAAAGGAAAACATGTCAGGGATGCAGACTCTCTAAGGATGAGACAAAGGACAAGAGAGCAGGGAAGGAATGGACGAACAGCCACTCATGGGTGATGTTAGGAGTGAAATATCAGTATTTCCTCCCTTGGGTCTGCGCTCCATAAATCCCCTGCTAATAAGGCTTCGATGACAGAGGTGCACTTTAATAACTTCTAGGGTGGAATAATTGATAGCACAGGCAGCTGGTTGCTGTGATCAGATATAAATTAAATCATCTTTATTGTTTCACGTCCCTTCCAACATCCCCGCCCCCCACTACTATCCTTACTCCTTCAAACCAATCATGAGAGAAGAATGTGTCTGGCTTTCCCACCGATTGGTGGGAGGTAAAGGGAGAGATTGAGGAAGAAGGAGGAGTAAGGAATGCGTTTCTGAATGTGTTTCATTTCCTGGAATTAGGAACAGGGTTGGTTTCTTTCTGAAGGCTGAAAAGCAATTTTCCCCTACTACCTTCCCCTGTTTCTACCTTCCCACAGACCAACTAAGGGCTAGACTTGAGGGGAGGGGGACTATTGGACATAAGTTTTAATTATGACTCTACAACTCACTTCTATGTGACCTTGAGCAAGTCAATGTGACCAGAAATCACCTCTCTACGCATCCCTTTCTTCTTATGTAAAATGACACAGATACACTGGATCACCTTTAATATCCCTTGTAGCTCTAAGTCTATGACCCTAGAAGAATCACATTATATGCCTCCACTGCCTAAAGGTCAAATGTGCTTTACCTTCTCTCTTGGGGTTCTCTGATACCCTTAAGGGTGTTTATGGGAGGTCTCTTGTCTCTGCCATTGGCTCGATACCCTACAGCAGAACACAATGTTTCCCCAAGTTATGTTTCCCCAATTTCAGGTGCCCAAGCATCAAATACATTTCCCCCAACTTCAGGAGTATCATCCCCTTTTGCTATTTTAATGTGTAAAAAGTATGGAATTGCACAGTTATTAAACAGCACAAACAAGTTCAAAGGTCCCCCTTCGCCTTTCCAACTCAGGCTAACTGGGGGGTGGAGCCAAGATGGCAGAGTAGAAGGAGCAAAGCACCGCAGCTCCCACACAAACACGCTAAAAACTCACAAAATGGGACTCTAAACAGATTTTCAAGCTCCAAAA
>JAQQSW010001112.1:0-22188 GCA_028646575.1 Pseudocheirus occidentalis
ACCAGCACACCCTTGCGTGGACCCTTTAGGCAATCGATGAAGTTTCTGGATCCTCTCTAAGAAGAATATTTTTAAATGCATAAAATAAAATACATAAGATTTAAAATGAAATTAATTATATTGCAAAAGTTTTTTTTATATATATATGTTTTAAAATTCACAGGCCCAAAGCTAAGACCCCCTGAAGTCCAATTAGAGTTGTGAAAGTCACAGTATGAGTTATTGATAGTGGCAAGATTAGAATTCAGGTCACTTGACCTGATCCAGTGCTTTTTTTCACTGCAGGAGGCTGCCTACAGGGTGGGAAATCTGAGCTATTTACCAGAAAGCTAACTTCATAGCTGACTGCCCCCACCTTCACCTTTTCCCTATTTACTGACTGGGGCATTTGCAGGATTGAGATCCTTGTCAGCTCTCTTGGTTACATCAAATATGAGCAGATGGTGTGGTTTTTTTTCCCTTCAAACTTCTGGTCAGAAAGGTCAGGAAGGCAGGGAGGAAAGCCTTCTGGAGCTTGGCCTCTTACTGCCCCACCCCCACTTTAGGCTCTTTTCCTTTGGGATTCAATTGGCAGCCCTAGCAAATAGAAACTCTGGTTTTCTGATATTCTTTGGGAATCTGCAAGTGTGCTCTTCTCTGTGCTCCTCTTGAAGGGTCGCTAAGAACACAAAGTTAAGGAAGCGATATGTGAAAACTTGGAAAATGTCATCTGGACTATATAGGCACAAAGTATTGTTTTAAAAACAACAGAACATGAAGAAAAAAATAAAAAACAACAGAACGCGAGGCCAAAACAATCAAAGATTTTGTCACGGAGAAATAGCAGAGAGGAGAGTGGGTAGATTAGGAGCTGCCAGAAATGCACATTGAGCTGCCAGTGAACAACATGGAGGTCTTGGACAAAATGCTGTATGTATCCTTACCAGGAGTTTTGGTTTTTTTCTTTAAACAGGTAGAATAAGGGAGTTTCAGGGAGTAGAGTTAGGAATAATGAGGTCTTACTTATGGAGGGAGGTGATAATTAGGTGAACACCCTCTTCATTTGCAGGCCTCAAGGGATATTGGGATATCAGAGGCAACGCACAACTGGGCTTATGGTGTATTTCCTTTGGGTGTGCATTTCTTTGGAACCACTGGATAAAAAGAGAAAGGGTGGAAGGTAGCTTCCCAACCCCACCCAGTTCATGGTGCCTGTGTTCATGTTGTGAATGAATTTTCATCCTCTCTGGACAACTGGAAGGAAAGAAAACTAGTGTCCCAATTTGACAGTTTTTAAAGATTCAGTAACCGTAGCCATTTTAAAGAGGCTATTGTTGACCATATGGTAGGAGAATACTGAGATATATTGGGTGATCTGGACATGTGTAGTAAAAACTCCCATTACATCCATCTTTCCTGTGTCTGTTGTACTAAACGTGCCTCTCCATGTGAGCACTCCATGATATATGCACACCTCCCTGTGTGTGTATATTTTTTCCACATAGGTCTTTCCACATATGTTCCTCCTAGATATTTTCTCCTTTCTGGGTTTTCCTGACACTTCTCCTACCAGTCTGATCACTCCTTTTCAGTCTCCTTTCCTGGCTCTTCACCCACATCATGCCCCATAACTATGGGTTCTCCTGAGGTTTTGTCTCTGGTCCTCTTTTCTTCTCTTTCTGTTTTCTCATTCTAGCAACCTCATTAGTCAATCAATCAATAAACATTTATTAAGCACCTACTATGTGCCAGGCATTGTACTAAGCACTAGGGATTAAAAAAAAAAAAGTAAAATACAGTCCCTGCCCTCAAGGAACTTGCAGTCTAATGGAGCCTGGGATATAACTATCATCTTTATGGAGATGACTCCTAGTTCTAAATATCCAGCCCCAGTATCTCCCCTGAGCTTCAGTCCCAGATCAGCAGTTGCCTATTGGAGATTTCAAACTGAATGACCCAGAGCCACCTTAGAACTTATTCATTATCTTTCCTGCTAAATCCCCTCCCTCTTTCAAACTTCCCTTTTTCTGTTGAAGGCACCACCATCCTTCCACTGCCCCAGGTCTGTAATCTTAGCCTTATCCTGGACTCTACTTCACTCCCACATATCCAATTGGTTGCCAAATCTTGCCATTTCTACCTTCGAAACATCTCTTGTATCAGACTCCTTCTCTCTACTCATACAACTACCATAGTTCAGGCTCTTGTCATAACATCCTCCTAATTAGCTGTCTGTCTCAAGTCTCTCCCCACTCTAGTCCAACCTATACACTGTTGTTGTTGTTCAATCTTTGTAGTCATGTCTGACTCTGGGGTTTTCTTGGCAAAGATACTAGAATCCTTTTCCAACACATTTTATAAATGAGGAAACTGAGGCAGACAGGATTAAGTGACTTGCCCAGGGTCATACAACTCGTAAGCATCTGAAGCTGGATTTGAACTCAGGTCTTCCTGATTCCAGGTCTGGCACTCTATCCACTGTGCTCCCTAGCTGCTCATCTATACACTACTGCCAAAGTAACCGACCATGTGACTCCTCTACTCAACCAACTTCCAACTTCAGTGTCTTCTTATCATCTCTAGGATAAAATATAAACTCCTATATCGTTTTAAAAGTACTTTGCAGCCCTGGCTCAACTTAATATTTCCAACCTTGAACATCATCTCCCCTCCCTTACTCTGGGATCTGGTCAAATTGGCTTTCTCTCTGTTCCTCATTCATGACACTACATATCCTGCCTTTGCATTATCTATCATGTTTAAAGTGCATTCCCTCCTTCCCTTCTCTTTAAAGAGCTTCCCTCTTTCTTTAAGATGGCATTTTGGCACTAAGTTCTGTATCAAGCTGCAAACCTTCAAGTAAAAATGCTAGAGATGAGGATGAGGATAAGGATGATGATAATGATGCCATCCCCAACATTAGTGCCTTCCCTTCCAAAGTACCTTTTATTTAGCTATTTTGCATATAATTATATTCATTAGCTTCATATTTGTGATGTACATATTTTCATATGCATTTGTCGTCCTCAATAGAATGAAATCTCCCTCAAGGGCAGAGGTTGTTTCATTTTTAGTTTTGTGTTCCCCATCACCTCCCAGAACAAATTAAGCACTTAATAAAATAAATACTTGTTGATTGATTGATGTGTTCCTTACATGCATCCACTCTTTCCACCCATGTCAAGTGTATTGTTGTGTGAGACTGAGCCCTGTTTTCATAAGGGAAATATTTTATTCCCATTTGTCTTATGTTTCATGAAATGCCTTTGTTTTGGGAAAAATCAGATCTGGTCTTGTTGACTTTGTTTGAAGGACAAAGTCTGGGGTGCTAGGACTTCCCCAAAACCCTCCATCCAGGCAGCAGTAGATTGTTACCACTCAGTTGAAATGGAAGAGCCTATTCCAGGACATTAATGGGTAAGAAAGGGCTTTAAAAGAGGGTCAGGAAGAGACCCAACTAAAAAGGCAAAGGTTGGGTAAGAGTGTTAAATTGCCTAATTGGCAATACCGAGAGTAGCAATACTGAGAGTTTCCCAAACAGAGGGGCATCAGAAAAGGAATACCACTGGACTATGGAGTGAGCAATTCTATTATTTAGCAAAAAGTAAACTTTTTTATGATCTAGGATTCTGCAGACTAATAGGTTGATTCCACTGTCTAGGGATAAAGGAGACTGCTAACATAATGGAATAAGGAGAAATGATATCATGCTTCCTTGGGTTATCCTAGCAAGAATTTGTGTTTTTCTTTGGCAGTAAAATATAACACTGATTTTTCCAGTGTCTGGACTATTTATGGTAGTGGCAAGTACTGGGCAACATTTGTTTCTGAGCCACTAGGATAAGGGAGTGCAGGGAACACTGAGCTATGAAGGTAGAGTTTAGACAGGCCATCGCTCTACCCCCAGCCCTTCACCCACCTCTTTGGCTTGGTCAAGACCTCCCTTTTGGGCATGTTGAGCTCACTGGAGGTTCTAAATCTGCAAAGCCATTAATTTTCTCTCAGAATCCTTTCTGATGTTTGATATTGGACATGAAGTAATTAGTTTACCAGTTCAGGAAGAGATTTATTTTGCCATTCCACAGGTCTTGAACCTGATCTCTAATTTTGAGGCACAGTCTGAACGAAGGTTCAACCCAGAGGCCCAGAGTCTTTCTCTAACAGTTCATCTATGCCTGAGTGGCATACAAAGACTGAACACAACAGGTCAATGTAGTCCTTTTGTTTGCAAGAATTTACTTTTATCCAACCAGCCTTTTCACAATAAGCCACCACAATGGCATTCAGTGCTCACTACCGTGGTATTCAGTGGACTTTCCCATACCTGAATAAATTCCTGACCAGTTACTGGATCTTGCTCTAGCCTCCAAAAACAAGGATTTGGGACTTCAGGGAAAACAAAGAATAGCAGGTATTAGTTAAACTCTGTCCAGCAGACAATAAGGAGGGGGTATATTCTTCAACAGTAATTTTTAATTCCTTAAACTTCTACACAGGGATATTTCTGAATGACAATAATAATAATAGTTAGCATCTATATAATGCTTTAAGGTTTGTGAAGTACTTACAAATATTTCATTTGATCCTCACAACACTGTGGGGTAGGTACTATTACTAACCTACCCCCACTTTATGTATGAGGAAACTGAGGCAGACAGTGATTTGCTTAGGGTCACACAGCTAGTTAAGTGTCCAAGGACAGATTTGAACCAAAATCTAGATTCCAGGTCTAGTGCAGTGTATGCTTTAGCAGGATCTTAGGAAATCCATGTAAAAGGATGTTAAGGTTGCCTGGATTCCCTGCAGGCATCGACAAAAACCAAGATGTTTCCTTCAGTACCAGTACCCTGGCCAGGATATTGTCTGAGAGGATCTTGCAAGATCTGGCCAGAGTGGCAGCAAGGAAGAACAGAGCTGGGATCTAAGGCAGCTGAGCTGGCAGGGATGGCTTTGCCTGAGTCGGATGGGGAAATGAAAGAGAGGAATAGGAAACATCAGGCTGCTGAGCCAGCAGCTGAGCCAGAGGTTCTTGCCAAGGGAGCCTCTGCCAAGGGGAGAAAGGAGAAGAGTGGGGATCAGAGGGAGACTGAGAACAAGGGGGTAGGGCTCAGGAGCTGGTACACAAATCGATATCATTGGGCCTCAGATTGGTTTTCTTATTTTTTTGGGGGGGGGTTACTTGGAGGCACAAAGGAGTTGGAATGGGAGACAGTATGTGTATGTGACATCAGGACGGTCCTAGAGACTGGACTAACCAATGATTTTTTAAAATTTCTTTTCCTTAAGGAGCAAATACCAGCGAATCTTAAAAACTAGGTATTTGGTGCTATCCACATCCAGAGAAAGAAAAGATAGACTCTGAATGGAGATCGAAGCATATTATTTTCACTTTATTTTTTTTTTTCATTTTCCCCCTTTTGGTCTGTTTCTTCTTTCACAACTGTGACTAATATGGACATATGTTTTACATGACTGCACATATATAACATATCAAATTGCTTACCATCTTAGGAAGAAAGGAGGGGAGGAAGAAAGGGAGAAAAGTTTGACAATCAAAATTTTAAAAATGCTAAAAATTGTCTTTGCATATAATTGGGGAAGATACTATTAAAAAAAAAACTAGGACCCAACAATACCACTCCTAGGTCTATATCCCAAAGAGATCATAAAAATGGGAAAAGGACCCATATGTACAAAAATATTTATGACAGCTCTTTTTGTAGTGGCCAAGAACTGGAAATCGAGGGGATGTCCATCAATGGGGGAATGGCTGGACAAGTGTGGCATATGAATGTAATGGAATACTATTGTGCTATAAGAAATGATGAGCAGGTGGACTTCAAAAACACCTAGAAAAACTTACATGAACTGATACTAAGTGAAGTGAACAGAACCAGGAGAACATTGTACATAGTAACAGCTACTGTGTGAGATGACTGACTTTGATAGGTTTTGCCCTTCTCAGCAATGCAAGGTCCTAAAACAGTTCAAAAGACTCATGATGGAAAATGCCATCCACATCCAGAGCAAGAACCATGGAGTCTGAATACAGAGCAAAGCAGATTATTTTCTTTGTTTTGTTTTTCTTTCTCATGGTTCCTCCCATTTGTTCTAATTCTTCTGTTAAACATGACTAATGTGAAAATATGTTTAATAGAAATGTATATGTAGAGTTTATATCAGATTGCATGCCATCTTGGGGAGGGAGAAGGGGAGGGAGGAGGAGAAAATGTAAAATTTATGAAACTGAATGTTAAAAGCTAAAAATAAATAAACTTAAAAAAAACCTAGGTATTTGGGATTTCTGGCACCATTTTGCACTTTCATCATACTAATTTACAAAGCTCCAAACTAATTTTGGGTAACATAGATGTCCAAAGAATGAAGAACAGTTCTGAGGGGATTAATCTTGACTAAGATAAAAATAGCTTGTAAGGGCAACTTTTTTCTAGGATCATCCCATGTCTAAAATTGTGACTTGTCCAGAAACTGACAATACCTTGGATTATAATGCATGTTTATAAACTAGGCTAATATCTTAGTTGGAAAAGAAGGATGGTGAAGGAACTTTGAAACTCTATTACCCCCACCCCCATCCTTTCTCCACTCCAGGTAAGAGCCACTATGAAGAAGTAACCAACTCCAACAATTTCTACCAAAATCTCCTAAACCCTGTAAGCAGTGGCTAGAAATAAAGGAATTTACATACCAACTTTTGTAAGAACAAACATATTAAAAAAAAAAGCAAAAAACCCAAACCATTCTGTTCTAGGAAGAGTACATACAGAAATCAAACTTAGGAAATTTGTTACAACACACAAAAATGCAACACACAAAAGAGAACACCAAGTTTTTTTGGGCGAGAGCTGAGACTTAGAATCTGATGGAGACAATGATCAGGACTCCACAGTCCATTTCCCACATCTGCCTTACAAATCACTGAACAAACAAAGCCGACAACCAAGACTTTGAAGGAAAAAAAGACAACTTCAAAGTTTTTCAGACAAAATTCAAACAATAGATCTATATCTAAGGGAAGCTTGTTGCTTTCTTACAGGTTAACAGAACCAGAACATGTCAAAAGCAAAGGAATCAACCTCAATCAGTACCATTCAGAAGCTGCATTGGTCAATGACAGGAAATGCAATTCTTTTAAGTCAGAAATATGCAGATCAGGAAATGTTTCCAAAAGCTAGCTTGGCCACAACTACCATGGAGATTAAGGGGTCAGGAAGAAGACCCACCCTTCAAACAAGTGTTGCCTGCTTACATAGAGCAATGCATCTTTAAATGGGGGGTGGAGGTGGGGAGGAGGGAATAACAATCACTCACCTATGTATGGTATGATAAACCTCTGGCAATTAACTGAATGGGAATCATAAGAAATTTACATATTTCTCAGCTATCAACATAAAGAGCTCATAAAAATTGCAGAAAAGTAAAATGCATGTTTTATAGACCGCAATACAGCAAAAATTGTAATGTGATAGTTAAGCTGTGTAGCTTTGTCCTGACATATGTCCTTTCTAATGAAGGGCTGTTCAATAATCCACCATATTTCTTCATCTGAGAGTAAAGATCTTTCAGTTAGATTACTGAATGAGACTTGGTGAAGGAAGATTTCCTCACGCCTGCATGCTGAGGATCTGACCAACTGTAGCATCCAAGTTCAATGGCACCAGAACTGTGTTCTGCTTACAACAAGGATAAGGCTTATTTCCTTTACTAACTGATGTGACCATACATTGGAGACTGCAGAGCTCCATGTGGTTCTGGACAGCAAGAATCTATTACCATAATTTGGATAGTGATAGGGCCTGGATTTGGGATTTCATCGGAATAGGTGAGTAAACTCTTTTTACCAATACAAATTGATCCCTGCTCTACAACTCACAGTTTTAGAGAGTTGCCTAGGACCATGAGGGATTAAGTGATTTGATCATATAGCCAGTATGTGTCAGAGGCAGGGTTTGAAGCCAGGACTTCCTGATTTCAAGGCCAGCTTTCTATCCATTATGTCATTGGAAGCAAATTGAAACTTTTTAAAAATCATGGTGGAACAAATAAAAGTATAGTATATTATTGTGTCAATAAGAAATGACAAAATGGGTAATTTTAAAGGAGATTGGGAAGACCTCTGAACTGATGCAAAATGAAGTGAGCAAAAGTAGGAGAACCATCTATGCAGTGATGACAATATTATAAAGAAAAATGACTTTAAAATTTAGGACTCTGATAAATTCAGTGATAAACCATGATGGATTGAAGACGAAGTATGCTACTCACCCCCTGCCAGTAAAATGACAGACTTAGTAAGCACAAGGAGATACATGCTTGTGGGCTGGCCCAGTTTTGGAATTTGCTTTGCTTGACTATGCATGTTTGTTAGGAGAGTTTTCTTTTCCTTTTTTCTTAATTACCCAATTGGGGAGGGGGGTAGAGATGGAAAATGAGAGAAAATACTTAGTGATGGCAAAAGATAGTAAAATTAAAATTTAAAAATCCTGAGGGAACAAAATTAAAGGATGGGAGATGAAGAAACCAAATAATGGGAGATACAAGGAAGGAAGACAGAATAGAAGGGTTTGAGAGGTCAGTGAACCCATAGAACTGTTCACAAAATCAATGAACCATTGAGGTCTACCAAGTTCTATATAGGCCTCATGAAAAAGATGTAGACTCTGGACAATCGCACAAGCAAGTAGCACAACCTTTTCATTGCTCTGCCTAGAGCAGGGTTTCTTAATTCTTACGAAGTCCATGGACCCTGGAGGTAGATTTCAGGGGGTTGATCAAGTTGGATAAGGAAAAAAAAAATTACATCTTTTATTTTCGCTAACCTGTAACTGAAATTTAGCCATTCTTTTCAATTACAAATTTAAGTAAAAATATATATTATTATGAGAAGAGGTTCATAAGTTTCACCAGATTTCCAAAAGGGTCCATAATACAAACAAGTTTAAGAACCTCTGTCCTAGGGGCAGGGGATTTCCTAGAATCCTTTAGGGAAGTAATGTCTAACTTACCCAGAGTTCTTTGCACTAATGCTAAACTCCTAACAGGCCTAGAATCCTGATCCTCCACAGATCAGCAGGGAGAAATTATGGAGCAATAGATTTTAGTTCAATATAAGGGAGAATATAATAACATTTAGAGCTTCCTGAAAAAGGAATAGGTTGCCTCAGTATGGAATGAAATCCCTATCACTGGGAAATGTTCAGGAGGAAGCTGGGTGAATGCTTTTGGGGGTTTTGTAGAAACAATTCATAATTTATGTAAAGACTGGAGTAGATTTCCCAAGATTCTTTTCAGTTTTGTGATTGTAGTTGTCTATGGTTCTATGAATCTACTTTTCTTCTTATGCTTCTGTTCAGCCCATGAAAGCCTGAGTATTTTTCACCAAGGAAGCAACTGGAGTGGCTTGAAACAGCTATCTGCTAAGGCAAAGATAAAAATGGAGATGGTTAAAATAAATAAGCATGGAAACTACATTATGCTTACAGGCACCATATGTTCTTAAACACTATCAACAGAAAGTACATAGGCGCCAAATGACACAACCACTTAAAAGAAAAGCTTATCAAATGGCATAGATAAATAGACAGTAAGAGAGTAATTATTGAGTACTTAAATGTATCTATTTTGGACCTACATGAATCCAGCAAAAAACAAGAAAGAGGTTGAGAACTTGAATAGAAGTTTAGAATATTTATGCCTCTAGCAATTACTGAATGGGAATTTTAAGGAATGTGTATATTTATCAGCTTCAGTAGTCCCTTTATAAAAACTGGTTACTAAGAGATAAACAACTCATAAAAAATGAACAGGCAAAAAAAAAAGTAAAGGAAGCATATTTTACAAATTACAGTGCAATAAAAATTATAATTAATAAAGGGTATTTAGGAAAGAATTCATACTTAAGGTTAAAGAGTAAATCTTAGAAATTAAGTAATTTTATTTAAAAATGAAGAAATAGAGGCAATATGCCAAAGCTTTTAGGATGCACCTGAAGCAGGTTTTAAGGAAAGATTCATGTCTTTAAAAGGTTTTAATCTTTGTTTGGCAGTCTGGTAAAGTCTATGGTTCCTTTCTAAGAATAATGTTTTTAAGTGCATAAAATAAAATATGGTTTTAAAAAACAAGTTCATAGATCTCAGGTTAAAAAACTCTGCTTTAAATGCTTTTATCATAATACGAAGAAAGAACAGATCAACAAATTGAACGTGCAATGAAAAAAAAAACCTAGAAATCAACTAGTTAAAACCTTCAAAAACCCCAAAATGGCAATTCCAAAAAATTAATGAAGAGATAAATAAAACTATTGAGATGGTAACTTAAACTGAGAAATGCCCTTAAAAAAAAGTATACCATCAGCTAATTTGCTGCATTTTTTTTAAAAAGAGAGGAAAACATTTGCTAAAATCAAAAACAAAAAAAAAGGAAACAGAACTGATGAAGAGGAAATAACAGAAATTATTAGCTATTCTTATGCCTAATTATGTGCCAAAAAGTTTAAAGGAAATGGATGAATATTTACAAAAGTATGAAATATCCAGACTTGCAGAACAAGGAAAAAGAACTTAATCCAATCTCAGCAACAAAAATTGAGCAAGCAATAAATTGAACTCCGGAAGGAAAAAGTTTGGTCCCAGATGGACTCACAAGTAAACTCTATCACACATTCACAGAAGGAAAAAACTCTATAATAAATAAATAACTTGTGAAAGTGAGGTAGAAGTCATCTTATCAAAACTCCTTACTTATGGTCCTCATAACCAAACCAGGGGCAGATGAAGCAGAGAAGAAAAACCACAGACCAAGATCATTGATGAATATTAATACAAATATGTTGGATGCAATATTAGCAAAGAATTTACAACATATTTAAAGATTATTCCCTATGCCAAAGTTGGATTTATATCAGGAAAGGAGGTATACTTCAGCATTAGAATTATAAGCGTAATCTAACATGTTAGTTGGTGGTGGTGGCCCTTCATTCTCAAAGAGGACCAATGACATCGGGAGGGTTGTCCTGACTTACAAGTGCATTAGATTTAAGCGAGGCAGAACTGTGCAGAGTCATCAGACTCATTCTCTCCTCCAGAGTCAACAAAGTCCAGTGGCAAGACATAGGTCAAGACGACTAGTGGTGGTCCTGAATTCAATGTGAGATTGACCTAATGTCAGAAAGATCTAAGGTCTTTCCCAGATCAAGTTTGTCTGAGGCAATGCCCATTCGGTAATTAAAGGCTAGTTAAGAATTGATGAAAAAAGATGGTCTAGTTTGCCTTCACTGACCATATTAGTAACAAATACTCAATGGGCAGCTAGATGGCATGGTGGATAGAGTGCTGAGGCTGGAGTCAGGAAGACTCATCTTCATGAGTTCAAATCTAGCCTCAGACACATAGCTGTGTGACCCTGGTTGTGTCACTTAACCCTGTTTGCCTCAGTTTCTTCATCTGTAAAATGAGCTGGAGAAGGAAACAGCAAACCACTCCAATATCTTCATGACCCCTAGATAGGGTCGTGAAGAGTTGGACATGACTGAAAACAACTCAACAACAAGAACTGAAATGAATCAGTCATCTCATCGATTCAGATGTTCTCAACAAAGGCATCATAACCTGCCCATCCGGTGTGACTCCTATGTGTCTTCTCTACAACACATAGGGTTCACATGAACTCCTGGGGAAAATGAATCTGATAGACAGGGCTATATTACATGAGAATCAATTGAACGAAACAGGGAAGTTTAGCCCTAAGAAGGATTCCTTGATTTCTCTAGACATTATGATGATACCAGATGATACCAGTGGGCTATCCACTTGTCCTCCCTTGTTCTTACAATAGGACTGGCGCACCTCCAATAAAAATGCAGTGGAAACTAAGTAAAATTCAAAATGCAGGCAGAAGTCACCACTGTAGACTTTGGCAATGTTTATCGTATTTATTATCACAATACAGTAACACAACAGAGTTTTTTTCTGTAGAGTTCCTCTCATATAGAGATAACCAATAGCTGTTCTCATTTGATAACCTAGTTACATGTTGTTAAAGATTTAATATATTTTCCACATTACAGATCTGTCCATAGAGTCCCACTAAAATCATAGCAATACGCATAATCTGGTGGTCACATGGTGTTTTTGTACAAAACATTTCCAAACAGTCACATCCATCATGGCCAAATGAAACTCTTAATAATGTAAAAAAGCTAGAATAAGACTCTCTCCCGGCAACTTTTATATATGTTGAAATAGCTTTTCAAAACTGTCAACAACTGAGCGCAGCCTCAGAAGCATAACAGTAATAAATAGGAAAAGCAGGGAGGGATTTATAAGCAGCTGAGATACTGACATTTTAACAGAAAGAACAACTGATTAATAGTCTGTACAGAACAACTCATCACTAAATTAATTATTAATATGTTGTATAAGCAGTTCTTTATAACTTGAGAATGGGTACATTCCAAAGATGACGTAGATTTCCATTATTAAAGTACATCTTTATTTTGCACTTGAACAACTGTCTCACAGTTATGCTTATTTTCAAATTTTACCTAAAAACTACTTTTCAACAGAAATGAATATGGCCACAAAAATATTCTCCAGCATTCCATACAATGTAATTAAGGGCTCTTAAGATTAAAACGATATTTATTGAGGAGAATTAGCATTTCTATATGGGGCCTGATGGCATTCTTTATGTGGTTATTTTATATTAATGACAAGAGCCTTCATCTTTGCAGAGATGCAAACACACAAGGCCCTCTTATTGTATATAGTGAGCATAGAGAGGGGAAAAAACACAATTACAAATTAATATCATCCGGTGTAGGCTGTGTTCTAGGGTTTAGGATTTTTTTCAATCTAACCTCTTCTATACATATATTCAAAATAATGATTGTAATAGTAATAATAATAACACATAGTACCTTAGGAAATACCACACCCTGGCCCAGCTTTACTACCTGTCTAGTCCTCAGGCATCATGCCTTTGGAGCATTCAATGCAACTGAGAAATAATGCCATCACTAGTCAGTTAATAGACATTTATTAAGTACCTACTATGTGCTACATTTCCCAGTTAGTAGAGCACTAGGCCTGGAGTCAGGAAGACTCATCTTTCTGAGTTCAAATCAGACCTCAGACACTTACTAGCTGTGTGATCCTGGGCTAGTCACTTAACCCTGTCTGTGTCAGTTTCCTCGTCTGTCAAAATGAGCTGGAGAAGGAAATGGCAAACCACTCCAGAATCTCTGCTGAGAAAATTCCAAATGGGGTCAGGAAGAGTTGGACATGACTGAAAAGATGGAATAACAAAAATTATGTGCCCAGGGTCATAAAGTTAAGCTCCTGGCAATTAATTACAACTGTAAGCTTATAATATTTCACAATAAATTGTCATTTACAGTAATTTATGATTATGATCTCATCTGATCCTCACAACAACCCTGAGAGGTAGATGGTATTATGATCCCCATTTTTCAGATGAAGAAACAGGCAAACAGATTAAGTAACTTGCTCAGGGTCGGACCACCAGTAAGTGTCTTAGGCTGAATTTGAACTAAGGTCTTACTAACTCTAGGCCAACTACAATTGTAGCAGCCTCTCTGATTTTATTCCTCCAATTTACACTGGTAAGTTGGCTATTATTTTCAGGATTCTGGGGGTAACCTTGTAGATGGTCATCCTCCTAAACTAGCAGACAAGCCCCCACTGGCGTGCTTTCCCTTAACAATTAGCCGGTAGACTCAATTCTTGATCAAAGATCTATAGTCAGATGGCACAGCAAGAATAACATTTACAAAGTATTTTCCCCTAGACAGTGGCCCACCCTCCTGAATATATGTACTGGTCACTAGAGGGTAGGGGAGGAAAGCAGTCATGCACTTGGCATTTAATACCAGTAAGGCCCAAACACAGGGAACTCGTATGGTCAAAGCAATTCACAATCGTAGAGTTGTTTAGACAGTCAAGTCCTTTCTTTCTCTGGAGAGGCCTTGCGAAGTTTGCTCCAGGCTGTGGCAGTGGTGTTTTCCCACTATCTGTACTCTTGGGACTGGATTCTACCATGGCCTTAGTAAACTCCGTCCCCAGTAAACTCAGTGATCCTATACGCTGCATCAGCAGTGATACTCATACCTCAGAAAACTTTTTGTTCCAAATTATTTTGAATACAAACACATTTTTTCTGTGAAGTCTGATTCAGTCAAAGAGCCACCCTTGAGAACTTAGAGGGCCACATGTAGCCTTAAGGCCAGGCCACAGGTTCCCCACCCCTGTACTAGACTCTACAAATCCTCCTTGACAGGTACCTCCCCCTCACCCCACTTTTCAGCTTCCTTTTATGTGTTACATTCGCTCATTAGATTGTAAACTCCTTGAGGACAGGCACTGTTTTTTTTTGTTTTTTTTTTCATATTTGTACCCTTGGGACTCAGTGCATTGCCAGGCACAAAGTTTTTGCTGTTCAGTCATTTCAATCATGACCAGCTCTTTGTGACCACATTTGGGCCTTTTTTGGCAGAGATTCTGGACAGCAACACCATTTCCTTCTCTAGCTCATTTGACAGGTGAGGAAACTGAGGCAGACAGGATTAAGTGACTCTTCCAGGGTCACCCAGCTAGTGAGGTTAGATTTGAACTCAGGAAGATGAGTCTTCCCGACTCCAGGCCTGGCACTATACTCACTGGGATCCCTAGCATGTAGTAGGTACTAAAGAAATGCTTAGTAAATGACGGGTGATGTCTTTACCTCTCAGTTGGACTGAATGCTCCAAGGGCATGATGCCTGAGGGCTAGACAGACAGAAAAGCTGAGCCAGGGTGTGGTGTTTGCTGCACCAAGCTATGCCCTGAATTCCTCAGGCTCTCTTTAGTGGGAAGATGTAGACTTTCGCTGTTCAGCTGGGAGGTGCTGTGTTTTCTTCTGTTGGAGTGCGACAGGGCCCTTTTAAAATGGGACTGTCGCTGTGCTCTTCCAGCAAAGGCCGGATGCTCAGCATTGGTATTTAAAGGCCCTAAGACAGGTTTGTTACCATTAGGCCGGAGATAGTGATGAGATACAAGCTCTGGGAGCCCCCTTGAGCTCTCCTTGAATCTTCCCACATAACGAATTCGCCTGAAATCATGGGCCTTAAGTTGTGGCTCTGCCCAAGTCTTTTGCCCTCCTTTGTCCAGCCATTTCCCACCCTTGAACTGACCTAGCCCACCAACGTCTGTGGTCTCTAGATAGCCTCCAGCAACTTCCCACCCTTAATCATTCATTACTGGAGTCTGACTTCATCTGATTCCTGAAGACCCTCCCCAAACTACCACCCCTAGATTCCCACAGCCTTTCTGTATATAACAAGGGTTCTCAACCTGTGGGTCATGACCCCTTTGGGGGTTGAATGACCCTTTCACTGGGGTCACAGGGGTCGCCTAAGACCATCGGAAAACACGTATTTCCAATGGTCTTAGGAACCGAGACAGGTCTCCTCTATTCGTCTCCAGACGGGTCTGCCCACATACAGATACACCCAGATATGAGAATTAAAGGGTCGAGGCATTAAGAAGGTTGAGAACCACTGGTATATAAGATCCCATCTTCCCTCCATGTGATATGAGCGTGCCATAGGATGACTCTGTCCTGCTTGTCCAATGCAAATGTCACAGATACCTAGGCTCCTTAAGAGTCTACCCAATATGGCAAACTTTTAATGAATTATTAATAAACTTTACTTTTCTTTGGCTGAGAGAAGACTTGAGTCAAATTCATTTGGCAGGACCTGGCGTGTTGGTATTTTGGGGTCTCCAGAGCACTCATAACCCTAACCACATCATTAGGAGGACCTGAGTTCAGATCCAGCCTCAGACATTTGTCATACTTACTAGCTGTGTGACCTTGGGCAAGTCGCTTAACCCCAGTTGCCTTGCCTTCCCCCTCCAAAAAAAAAACCCAACCCCAAAACAACTGCTAATTCTATTTAGATCGCCCCCATCCTTATATAACTGCCCATTGAAAAGTCTTATTTTTACTAAAGTTTCTCACAGCTTAATTAAAGGCCTTAAATAAAATTCATCACTGAACATAGCACACTTAAAGATAGCCAACACACTTTTGCAGGCCAATATTCCCACATGTTGTTCCTTTCCTGAGATCCAGGACAGGTCTTGAGACTTCCTTTTTTCTCTTGCACTTTGGATTCTAGTGGTTTTTTTCCTCTATCTTTGTTGAAAAGCCTTCATTTTCATGTGGCTGCAGGAAATGCCTTTATTTTGGGATGGCTGCTCTCTTCAATTACTTTGGGAGGGTTAAAAGTTACACCACAATTTGGGGAGAATGCACTTTCACCCTAGCATTTCTGAACACGCACTTCTAGTTTTTTCCTGTGAATTTGGTGGTTCTTGGCCAAGAATTCAGAATTACTTATAGAAACTTTTGCCTACAAATTGGAGATGTTCCCTAAGGGGATCTAGAGTTTACTTACACAGCTGAATAATGTCATTTAGATTCTGACTTTAGGATTCTTTTAAGGTGAATAATTTCATCCAGAGCAAATGCCCTATTTGGGGGAACTGTAATTTAGGATCATATCAGATATAAAATGAAGTATGTTTAAAGATCTGTAAGTTTGTGATACAGTTGAAGTCATCTAAGCTGGGTATTTGTACCCAATATATGATCTTAGATTGCTGACCTGTCATTTTTTTCTTGCAACTGGGCCCTAAATCCAAGTCTACCGTGACTAACGGATTTCCTGGAATCCTTTTAGTTTCCAGTTACCTGAGACTTTAGGGCAGCTAGGTGGCAAAGTGGATAGAGTACTGGGCCTGAAGTCACAATATTCTAAATTAATCTCAGACCTGGCAACCTATTGTAATGTAGGGTGTAGGCCTGACATAAGGCAAGATGAAGGAGGCTGGGGGAGAGGGGACAGGATAAGCTATATGGCCCTTAGGACGTAATCCAAGGCCTAAAAATCCTTACTTAGAGAATGTTCAGAAAACCAAATTACATTAATTCCTCTGAATAAGTATTCAGAAACCTGGTCAACCATCAACAAATGTAGATTCTCTTTAACAAAAACTCTGTAAGGTTTTTCCTGAGCTCAATTAACCGAAAATATCAAGCAATTACTCAAAGCAAAATTTGATCCCCTGGCTCAGGTACATGTCACTCAAAAGGCAGGTCATCTGTTTGCCTATCTCTTGTAGAGAAACTTATAAAATGCATCTTCTTACCTTCCAAGAGAACTCTGGGTATTCAGGAAAGTGGATCATCTTGTCCCCTAGAGCATAAAACTGGTTGACATTAGAGATCTTTGTAAAAGCTCCAAGAATTGTCTGTAACAAAACCACTTTTCTTCAGGCAGAATTTGCTCAAATGTTTTTATTAAAGAGATAACTGAGTGAACTAGAAGGCATTTCTTATTAAAGAAGTGATTCCAGGGGCGGCTAGGTGGCACAGTGAGTAGAGCACCGGCCCTGGAGTCAGGAGTACCTGAGTTCAAATCTGGCCTCAGACACTTAACACACAAAAAAGCTAGCCGTGTGACCTTGGGCAAGTCACTTAACCCCAACTGCCCTCCAAAAAAGCAAAAAGAAAAAGAAAAAAAAAACTAAAAAAAAAAAATAAACATAGCTAGTATAAAAAAAAAAAAAAGAAGTGATTCCCAACTCTTAAAATGACCAGTGTCTCTTTTATATACATTGGGGAACAGGAAAAAACCCTAACATCTGGTAGAGGTCAGAATATGTTAGTTCCAGATTTTTCCCTAATGTCTGAATTTAAACATCCTCTCATAAAACACTGAGGAAGAACACAAACTTCGGAATTACCTAAGGGTCACTTAGATTAAGTTGTTTTGAACAACTAGGTGACATGTTGGCCCTGGGAGTACATATTCCTTTGTGGTAAAGGGGAGAGAGACCAGTCATTCATAATTAGAGAAATCTCCATTAAAGTGATTCTGAGGTGCCGCCTCATGCCCAACAGACTGGCAAAGATAATAACAAAAGACAGGTGTTGAAGGGGCTGTGGGAAAACAAGCACATTAATGGTTTGTTAGCTGACCTATGAATTAGTCTATCTGACAGGGTACAGGCCCTGGAAACCCTCCTCTCCCCCACTTTAAATTTTCCCCTGAACTCTTCTTGAATTTTCCCACACAGTCGAGTCTCTGTGTTCAGCTGAAATATCAACCCATCCCTCAACTAGCCTTTCATTGTGGCCTATACCCAATCTCCCAATTCTCTACTACCCTTAACCAAACCTAACCCTTCGTGGTCTATTACCTCCAGATATCCAGGCTACTTCCCACCCTTGATCCTATCTAGACCCCATTCTCCCTTGGCCACGTGGTCCAGGTCCCTGATGTTTGCCCACGATACCCAGTCCTTCTCTGTTACCTCCTGGTCATCTCAGAGTACTCGGTCACTCCTAGATCCTTCCCACAGTTTTTCTGTATATAAGACACATCTTACCATCATTAAGTGGCTTAGATTCCTTAAGAGTCTGACTAATGTGGTGGACTGTTAGAATCATGCCCACCCTGATTGGCATTCTAATAAACCTTGTCTTTGACTAAAAGAGTTAAATTGAGTTAAACTGAGTTAAATTCATTTGAGGCAGAACTTGCATATTCCTATTTTGGGGTCCCAGAACCCTTAAACCTCAATATATTTTTTCTGCAAAGTAATTTGAATCTATGCCCCCAAAGTCACTGAACTGTGTATACCCTTGAACCTAGTGATACCACACTATTAAGCCTGTACCCCAAAGCAATAAAAAAAGGGAAAAAGACACACATTTATAGTAACTCTTTGTAGAATTGGACAAAGAACAGGAAACTGAGGGGGTGGTACCCAACAATTGAGAAATGGTTAATCAAATTATGGTGTATAAATGTAATGGGATATTATTGGATCATCAGAGAAACCTGGGAAGATTCATATGAAGTGATACAGAGTACTATGAACAGAACCAGAACAATTTAAACAATAACAACATTTGAAAGAAAAACAACTTTGAAAGATGTAAGAAATCTGGTTAACAATGACCAACCATGCTTCCAGATCACCAGTGATAAAACCTACTATGTACCTCTTGACAGAGGGATGATGGATTCAAAAGAACACATTTCTGGACACAGCATATATGGGAATTTGTTTTGCCTGACTACATATTATTTCAGGTTTTGTTTTTGTGGAAGGCAGTGAAGGGAGAGATGATTACAGATAAGTGCCCATTTTCTAATTAGAAAAGAGCCAGAAGAAATCACAGATAAGCAGTGCAGCTTTGAAAATTACATGTTGAATTTATTCTATATTTTAAAAGTAGGCTCTACATAATATAAATTCACAGCTTCACAATGCTAATTTTATTTGATGTTAAGTTCAGAAGAAAAGAAAAAGGAGAATGGATACCCAGGTGACTAAAGCAGGTACAGGGAGCTCTCCAATAGAGAAACCCCCTCTACCAATGAAGACTGGCGACTTTATAGTCTTAGTCAAGGGTTGGTAAACTGTGACCTGCAGGTCTAACCTGTTTTTGTACATTGGGTGCTAAGAAAGGTTTTTACAGTTTTAAATAAAGTGTTATTTTGGTTAACAAGCAAGCATTTACTATGTATCAGGTGCTGGGGATGCAAAAAAAAAAAAAAAGCAAAAACAAGGTCCTTTCACTGAAATAGCTCTCTTTTTAATGGCGGAAGTAGTATGTAAATAATCATGTTCATAAAAGACACATACATGGGGCGGCTAGGTGGTGCAGGGAATAGAACACCAACCTTGGAGTCAGGAAGACCTGAGTTCAAATGCGGCCTCAGACACTTGACACTTACTAGCTGTGTGACTTGGGCAAGTCACCTTACCCAAACTGTCTTGCCTTCCCCCCTCCAAAAACAAACAAACAAACAAACAAACAAACAAACAAAGACACATACAATATAGAGAGAAGGTCTTCTCAGAGAGAAGGCACTGGCAGTGTGGAAGACTGGGAAATGGCACTTGAAGATGGCATTCTTTTAAATCTGAGTCTTAAAAGAATCCAGGGAAACTGAGAAGCGAGGAAGGAGAACATTATGGGAATGGGGGACAGCCAATGCAAAAGTTGGCAAAAGAGGGGAGATGGAGTGGAGTGTATGGAGAACAGCAATAGGTCAGTGGAGGTCACAGAGAGGAGGAATGTGTAAGGGGAATGGAAAGGCAGGAAGGAACCAGGTTGTAAAAGGCTTTAAAAGTCAAATAGAAGATTTGTTCCAGGATTTGGGTAGCTAGGTGGCACTGGGCCTGGAGTCAGGAAGACTTCTCTTCATAAGTTCAACTTCGGACCCAGACATTTACTAGCTATGTGATCCTGAGCAAGTCACTTAATCCTGTTTTCCTCAGTTTCCTTATCTGCAAAATGAGCTAGAGAAGGAAATACCACTCTTTGCCAAGAAAATCCCAAATGGACTCATGATGTGGGGAGTCACAGGTTGGGCAAAGCATGGGGCATCTCCACTAACTTAGTGGTTGTAAAATGGTCACCTGCTCGTGGCAGACAAGAGAGAATGGTCAGAGATACAAAAATAAATTGGAAGGCTTTCCCAACCATCAAGGCATCCCACCCATGCTGGGCTTGGACATGGAATTTGAGCAAAACAGGATAAAAATATCTTTCTTAGCATTCTTGTGTGAGACTCATAACTTGGTAAACAACTAGTGAATATTACATTAAAATTTGAGGCCAGCTATTAGAACCTATCTATCCCTATATGATTTATGCAATATATCAAACTGATTGGAATGTAGGAGGCATCCGAATGAATTATTTTTCACAATGAAGAGTCAGACATGACTGGAAAAAGACTAAAACAACAAATCCAGGAATTGATCCTGGAAGTAATAGACCATCATTGGGATTTATTGAATTGGGGGAGGAGGGTGGTCAGATCTGTGCTTTAGAAAGATCATTTTGATAGTTAAGTGGAGGAAACACCAGAGTGAAGAGAGACTTGAGACAGGGAGACTAACCAGAAAGATACTATAGTATTCTGCACAGGACATGATGATGGTCTGGATCAGTTTGTTTAGGGTGCCAGTAGACAGTGAAGGACTCTATTAGAGAGAGACTGGGCATCATACTGGGGATAATTCATTGGAGAAGATGAGAGGTTAGGATTGATGGTCCATGTGAGGACTGGACTTAGGCTAGGAGAAAGACCATCTCTTCATGTAAGACAGGTGTGAAGGAGGAGATAGTAAGGAGCAATGTCTGAGGGATGTGAGATGAGTAGGAGAGGAGAAGACGGAACAATCTTAGAGAACGGCCTCCAGTTTTTCATTCAGGTATGAGGTAAGATCCTTAGCAGAGAAGGTAGGGAGGGGCAAAGAGAAGCTTAAAAAAAGGATGAAAAGTTTTTGAAAGAGCTGCTGTGATGGGTAGGATGGAAAATTGATTAGGAAAGTTTAAGAGACTGCCTTGCAATGGTGAGCTCCCAGTTGAGATTATGTAACATAAACTTGTAGTGTTCTAATCAGAATAGCTTCAGCTAACCAATGTTTGTTATGTTTTGGTAGTAATGACAGTAGCAGCTCACGCTGGCACTGAATAGAGATTGGACCTCTGGTTTCATTGTCGTAAGTAACTCCTAGGTGGGGAAACTTCTGGCAATGTAAGTTATAGCACCTTCTTTCAGCGTTTCTCAGGTGAAGGACCATTCTGGCATCATCATTCCCAGACCCGTCAAAAGTTAAAGAGATCAGAGGGAGCGGAGCCAAGATGGCAGCGTAGAAGCAGCAAAGGACCACAGTTCCCACACAAACATGCTAAAAAACTCATAAAATGGGACTCTAAACAGATTTTCAAGCTCCAAAACTCTCCACAAGACAGAAAGCACATCTGTTGCTACAGGCAGTGCAGCAGGCAGGGCTCTTCGCAGCGGTCTGGGAGCCGCGGCCGAAACCCAGCTGGCTCAGGCTGCGGCATCGGGTGGGGAGCTGCGTCTATAGGAGAGCAGATCAGCTGCACTGGAGGCAGAGTTACCATATTTATCAGGCCAGAAGACAAAAAGGCTAAGAGAAAGGTCAGTGGATTTTGCTAACTCAGGAGGAGAAGAGCGGGTCCAGCCAAACTGCTCCCAGGGCAAGGAGGCAGCGGGAGACGGCTGTTGCAGCAGGAATGGCTGAAAGCAGCAGCGGCTTCCACTGGGCTGCTTCAGAGCCCTCGGCCTGAAGAT